>CAEFZY010011379.1:0-58579 GCA_903066815.1 Brachyrhaphis roseni
GGAAGGAAGGAAGGAAGGAAGGAAGGAAGGAAGGAAGGAAGGAAGGAAGGAAGGAAGGAAGGAAGGAAGGAAGGAAGGACACTGATCCCCAACGAGGGAACAGCACAAAGCTGAACACTGAGAGGAAGAGGCAGCAAGCAGAGGGAATTCTGGGAAAATTCCTTCCCTTCCTGTTCTGGAAAAAAATACTCATCCAACCATTTATTCATCCAATTATCCAACTATTTGTTCATGTAACCATCCAACCAACCAACCATACAGCCTTTATTCATCCATCCATCCATCGTCTATTCATCCATCCATGATTCTTGTGTCTTTATCTTTTCTCTTTTTCGCTAGAAGAAGAAGCTGTGAAAAGATGGCAGGATGTTTAGCAGAAAATGAGCCGCTATGTGGGAACATTAATCATTTCAACCATGTTGAAAGAATCTGAGACAAACTGTTTATTTGGTCTCAGTTTGTTTCCGTAACAACAACAGACCAAGGCTGTTTCTCCAAACTACTCATTTGGAGCTTATTAAGTTTTTCTTCCTCTCCTGCAACATAAACTGAAAGCTGAGACGTCTTGTTTTATCTACGCAGTAGAAATATCCAAAGCAGATTGTATTCACCAGCATTTCCTCTGCTGTGCAGCAGGTTTGAATTCACAGTTCATCCGTGTGTCACGGCCATAGCGGGACAACAAAAGCATCCAATAAAGACTCGATTCGTGTTTTTTTCTGCCCGGTGACTCACTCAGAAATGAACAAAAACAATGCTGTGCTGGTTTGTAGCAAGCATGAGTCAGGATGAGCGTTTTCTCCGACCTGCGAACAGACAGAGGGGAACTCCAGGCGCTGCGTTCGCCACAGAGAGGCCGGCTTGTGTTTGGGACTCCATATGAGCGAGACAGAATATTGATTTAACAAGCAAAGGACAATAAATGGCATCAAAGTGGTGAAGGTTTTGGTCTCTACATGAAACTTTAGAAAGTAACAGCAGTCCTGGGAAGAGAAACGTACCGCTTCAAAACGCTTCTGCACTGTAAAGGTCATCTGGTGATCTAACCTGGTGCTTAAAAACAGAAAATTAACTGCAGGTTTCTGGACGCAATGAATGCTTCAAACATCAACCAAACTGTTTTCTTCTGCCAACTAAACCAAAACACATGGGTCATATGTTTGAACGTCATTAGGTCCAGAGACTGACGGCGGTCCACTGCGGCGATACGAGTGAAAGGAACCGTTTTATCCAGTCAACCAGGCATGAAGGAACGGTGACACAGAAAGGACAAACCCAGATCCCAGCCGACCAGACGCCAGAGGAGGCAGCGATCAACCTCCTCAGTAACCGGATTAACCACAATCTGTCTGGTCACCATTAGGCAATCAATTCAATCTGATCCCAAAAAGCAATTCATGTGATTCATGACTCAATGTGAAGAACAGATGAGAAACATCTCTACTAAAATCTAGAAAGTGTTTCACAGACATTTTTAAGGCTTTGGGACTAAACAAAGTGAGAACCACTGAACAGTGGAAAGGCCTTGAGTTCATCAGCAGCTCATCCAGGACGTCACAACCTGAGCAGCTCTGAATGCTCATATCTGATTTTCTATTTATTTCTTTTTTACCCAGTTGTTCATAATACTGATTATCCTGAGTGAACAATTTATAATTCCCAAGCAACCCACATCCACAGAAGAACATAAATGTCATAAAGCAACGTGACGTCTACGGATAGTTTGTTCCATCAATGGGAGCCGACAGTATCGTCAAGATCATAAGACAAAGGAAGCTCATGAACAGAAACCCCAACTTATAGCAACGGGGTTCTGTAGAGAAGTCTGTTAGCATGAATGGTGGGATTGGGATGAAATGTGATTCACTGATAGACTGATCTCATGTTTCGTGATTATAATTTTTATGAGGTTTTGGTGCGTCTTGTGGGAAAATGACTGGACCCGATAGGACAAAACACCTAAAGCTGTCCAGGCCTCCCAGTTTCAGCTGAGGCAACAATAAGATGGGGTGATTGGGGTGAAATGGAAGAGTTTCAACCCCAAGATCCTTGCTTCATGTCTTCTCCCATCACAATGTCACAATACTGTGAAAAAGAATTGAAACTCATCTGTTTGTTTGGTTACCTAATTAGCCTTTTTGTCTTATTTACTGTTCATCTTTTCCTTCTTCCTCCATCATGCCAAAGGTAAATGCTCTGGAAATTCTTATTCATAATCCGACTGTAAACGCTGGAAAAGCTGCAGATGGAAACCTTCCGGAACGTCAAGACGATACAGGCAAACCTGAATGCTGCTGAGTCATCAATTATCAGACAGCACATCATCATGAACAACCACTGAAGGTAATGTCTGTGGCTGCTTCACCTTAATGAGCACCAGGTCTGCTTTTCACATCACTTTTATGGAGAAACTGATGGCTCTGGCTTTTTGTTTCCATACTTGAGTCTCACCACATAAATGTTCATTTAGAAGCATGTTTTGACATGAAGACTAATTTAATGAATCTGTTCTTAACTCCAAGCTCCGGATTTTGTTTCCTTTCTTAAAAAATTCCTCTATTTATCAGATTTATGTGGCTTTAAGGCTTTTCTCCCTCCTGATAGTTTGGTGGAATTGGTTTGTTTGGGGAACAAAACTGAAACATTTGTAACATTTTCACTAATGGTTTGTACCAAACCAACCAAACCGTTTGAGCAACCTGTTCCCCTCCTGGCCTGTGGGGGCGCTGCACCAAGAACCACTGATGGAAATGACATAAAAACCTCTAAAGACACTGAGAGCAACTTTCCTCTTCACAAAATGGAAACAAAAATGGAGTGCAGTCAGATTTTAATGGTTTGAGGATTTCTCTTTTGTCTTTGGCAAACAATCATGAGACATTTCTCCCGCTAGCGCTACACTCTCATGTTTGTTTTTGGTTGCATTTACCCAGAATGCCTTGGGCCGTAGTTCACTTCCTGCTTTTGGAGCGGTCTACAACCGCTGAAATCTGACGCCACACAATTTTTATTTCCATTTGGTGAAGAAGGAAGCTGCGCTCAGTGTCTTCTTGAGATATTCTTTTGTTTCCTCCAGTGGTTCTTGGTGCAGCGCCCCCGCAGGCGAGGACGGGAACAGGTTTTTAAAAGGGTTTGATTCAGTGCAGAGAGACAGAGAACCACAGCACCTGGAAATGTAACAAATGTTTTTCTTCCAATTGAACCAATAATCAGGTGGGAAAAGACTCTAAGTCTTGGGATTCTTGGGAATACGAGCCCTGATAACGTAGAGTTAATAGTTATCCAATAACATAGAGCTGGGATTTTATTTAGGAGCATCAAAGATTACAATTTCACAAAAAAATACCCTGAAGTTTATGATTGTAGAATGGTAAAAGGTGTAAAAGTTTAAGATTTTAAGATCCTTTATGATTTTATCTGCAGAAATACATCAGAAAAAGAAATCAAATTTCCACAACCCAAACAAACCTCTGATGTGTGATTAATGATTTCACTCTCCAACCTGAGCAGCTCCTGCCAATGAGCCCTGAAGCCTGAAGTGAAAACATTCCAGGTCAAATTATCCCGAAAAAATAAAAAAATCTGTCAAACAGAAACGGGACAAAGCCGGAAAAAACGGCATTCCGGTCATGTTGGTTCAGGATTCGCGATACCCGAATCTCCTGCATGTGAAAGAAGAGCAGCGGCTACGTTCACCGCCTGGGGGAAACGTTTGTTTGGTCATTCAGACACAGGCGACGGTTCGATTCCCCGGAGAGATTTACGGCAGTAGGGAAGTGTATAATAAAATGGGGCCGGGGGGGGCGGGGGGATTTCAATCCACATGTGATGCAGCTAACATCTGTCGGACTTAATGACGGCGTGTAGGAGGACAGCAGGCAGAAAGAGAAAGGGAGAGGTTGTGGTTGAATTCATCCCACCGGGTCGACGTGGGCCTTGACTTCCTAAACACTAAAACAGGGATTTGATTTGTACTGAGCCGCTCTTCAGACGGCTGCAGAATCATTTTCTGAGGCTCAAGTAATTATTTGAGGAAAATTACTCCTAAACTCCCCAAAGAAGCCACAGAAATATCCGGATAGTGGTTTGGTAAAATTCATTAAATGCAAAGGAGTGAAGTTAGGCTTTTACAGGTGGTCACTGATGCTTCCTTGGACAGGTTAGGATGGACCTACGGCCTATACAAAACATGTCCACTACATTTTTCACTCCAAATCTTTCTTGGCTAAAGAGATCTTACCTGTTTTAGGGCCTCTGTCACTTTAAATCCAAATAAACAGCAGCTGACCACGACCCCCAACTCAACGTTTACACTCACGTGAAAATGGCTGCATACATCTTTGACAAGCAAAAGTTGAGCCTCCTGCACAAACACCAAGAATGCCGCAAGTGGTTTCTGTTCGGCAAGTGAATAACAAAACACTTCACTGCAAAAACACAAAGTCATACCAAGTGTTTTGCTCCAGTTTCTAAATGTTTTAGTACACAATAATGTTCTAATTATTGAGGATTTCTCTTTGAATCAATCAATATCCTATTTTTTGCTGTAAGTTAGTTCTATCTTATTTCAAATGTAGTAAGATATTTGTACTAGAAACTTGACCAAAAATACTTAACTTTTTGTGTTTTTGCAGTGCAGCAGCCATTGCTCAGCATATACAGCAGTAAAACTAGATGACCAAACATGCTGGAGCTCTGCTTGGGTTGCTAGGTTACAGCCCGGGGCGTGGCTTGGGTTGCTAGGTAACAGCCCTGGGCGTGGCTTGGGTTGCTAGGTGATGGGCCTGAATGTTGCTTAACATTTGGAAGGTTTTTGAAATGACTCATTTTCCTGACACCAAAATCATTAATTAATTTTCAAAAACCGACGGGGTGGGTTTGTTTTAAACGTTAAGGATGTTTTTAGAATCAATTGAGACCCAAATGGAAGCATAAAAATGTGACAAATGAGAATTTTCACCATAAGAGCCCTTTGATTTTGCTGTTTTGGAAAAAAATAAATGTGTTTCTGATATATTTGGTCTGGTTTTCTTCAGATTACCGAACGGCCGCGTCCTTTCATCCTCCACATCACACATCTGACAGAACTGGTCTAAATGTGTCGCATTATTTGCCCTGGTGTCATTTAGCAGCAGCAGAAGAAGAAAAGCTCTGTGTTTGAGCAGCGGCTGCTTTTCACTGCAGGTTCATTGAGCAAATACTTGGCTCTGATTCTGACACCGATACGCTCTCCTTTATGATATTTGTGTTTTTAGAGCCTTAGAGATGCCTGAACTCATTCACCTCAAACAAAATGAGTTCACGCATTTTTATTACATTCAGTAAAACTTTGGAGTAATTAAGGGATGTTTGGTCCTATAACAAAATGCAAACTGTAATGTTAATGTAGGATTAAATACAAGTTGGTTCAGCAGATTAAGTTACATTTTTTTTCCTGTTTAAAATATTTTCTAATTAGCAATCAGCAGAAACAACTTTAAAGAATCAGCATACTATGGTAATGATTGTGCTAAACCTAAAACTTTAATCATAAACATTAATTATGCCAACACAATATTTAGTGGAAGCTAATGCTAAAGCGCTAAATTCAATTCCAATGTTTCTGCCCTTGAAAAAGACTTTAACCCTTAAACTCTGTTTTAATTTTGACATAATTTACTTGTTCTAATGCCTTTACATATTGTATTTATGATATTTATTGTTCTCTACTCTCTGCTTTAGTTTGTTTCTAGATTGAAATAAAGTTATTGAGGGAAACGGAGAGAACACGAGGACAGGAAGCAGAACTGCTGTGCAAACACATGATGATATGGGCTTGTTTTACAGCCATGATCTCCTCTAAAGACCAAAGTATTCTAATCTGAGTCCATCTGTCCAACATTGTCATTAAACACAGCAGAATCGAGGTCCTGCAATGGCCTAGTCAAAGTTCAGACCTCTATGTGATTGAAATGCTTTGGTGGGACCTTCAAAGAGCTGAGCAGAAGCAAAAGTCTGGAAACCTCCAGGATCTGAAGCAAGAACGAGGCTCAAACCGCCAGTTTGTGACGTTTCTATCGTCCTAACCCAAGTTTCATCGAAATAAACACCAAGACAACAGAAATCTTCCAGCTTCATGGATATTCCTGCAATCTGAACCGAACTGAACCGAGGAGCTCTCCACTGCCGTCCTGCTGCGTTTAGCTGCAGTGGCTGGAGAAGCTAAGTAAGGATACGCCGCTTTTGTCTGCGGTCAGGCATTCCCCCTGAGCGCAGACTTTTCACCAGGGAGATTTTCCTGTGTGTGTCACTCAGAAACGAGACAGAGATCCAGAAAGTTACAACTGGAGCTGCACACACACGCAGGTTCATTCCTGTTGGAAGGAGGAGGAAGAGGAGGAGTGGATGTTTGTATGTGTGTGGCCTCGTTCTCCTGCCAGACAAACAATGTGCCATTCAACAACAGAAAGTACATAAGCCTCGACAGCTACAAACTGTTACAGGAAGGGCATTGAGAGGCTGGAGTTTATGAAGTCAGAGATAAAATACACAAACACGGATGGGAAAATGGTTTCAGGGCAGCTAATGAATCTGGACGTCTGCTACATCTGAAGAAGTAAATGTTCTCATGGTCATCGGTTAAAACCTACAGAAGCATTTAACTGCCAGACCTTGGAAATAAATTCAGGAATGTATCTTTTCATAACAGGATCTAAAATATGACTTCTTAAAAAGGCATAAAGGGGTTTCCTCTGACTGCTTCTCATCCTGTTTCTTCTAGTCGACAACAGGTGTTGCTGATTTACTGCTACCACCTTTTCTTTTTTAATCAAGAAGATATTTTGGTTTTAACAAGAAATAAATCTCATTAAGACATGTTTTTTTTTTTTTTATTTCATCCAAACAAATTTTGGATTTCATTATAACATAAAAACCGGTGGTGGGACCTGAAAGTTAGCTGCACTAATCCTAAAGTACTGACCGTAAATAGCAGGTCTGCTAATGCTGAAATGTTTTACCAACACAGTATTTCGAGGAAGCTAACGCTAAACCAATAGACCAACCTGGTATTTAAAATAAGCTAATGCTAAAGCGCTACACTGTATGTTAAGGAAGCTAATGCTAAGGCGTTATACCAACACTTAGAGGAAGCTAACACTAAATACCTACATGCTATTTTAAAGACATTAATTCTGAAGCGCTAAATTCAACCATGATGTACCTGGAGCATCAATTTAATGGTAATCAATCTCCACCTACTTCAAAATAAGAGCAGGAGTTGATTTTAAGCTTCAGCACAGATGTTGAACTTTACTTTACTGAAAGTTTACAAAACAGCCAAATTAATTATCGCTTCACAATCTGAATGGAAAATTCATTTAGGGGAAACTAAGTGTGCTAAAAGTTTTCAAAGTTGGCAGAAGCGCTAAATGAAGCATTAGCTCTGCTACTAGCGTTGGTTTGCTCTAATCCTTCAGCGACCGTCGGAGGCCCCAGCAGCTTCATGATTTACTCTGAAAGGAAAATTAAACCCTAAATTAAAGGTGCAGTCCGTAGCAGCAATGGTCTCGTCCATCTGTGAGCTAAAAAAAAAAAGCAAAAGACTGAAACATTTCAACTGCAATAAGAAGGAAACTTTTCAACTTTGCAGGTTTTTAGGTCAGTTCAGACCTGCTGGATACCTGCAGGTAACTCAATATCTCTGCAGGGTTGGGTGGAGGTTTGCACGGCGCAAACTCCTCTGCTAATCCACTGGTAAAAAAGCTAATGTTTTGTTTAGCGCTTCTGGTAACTTTGAAAACATTTAACATACTTAACTTCTGTTCAGCAAATTTTTCCAGCTGAATTCTAAAGAACAGGTTTCAGGTTCAAATGTATTTAACACACAGTTAAATAAATTTAAACATCAACAATCAGCTGTTTCCTCCCTCATGTTCTTTAGCATTAGCTTAAGCTTAAGTCTATTTTTCTTTCACATTTTTGTTTAGCATTTTTGCACATTTTTAAAACGTTATTTGCAGTGGACCAATCATCTGATGCGCTAATGGCAGAGCTAATTTTTCACTTCGCACTTCAGTGTTTCTACTAATTTGAAAGTGTTTAGCATACTTAGCTTCTGTTAAGCTAACTCTTCCAGATAAATGCTAAAGCACTGATTTGTGTAGCTGTTTTGTACAGTAAAGACGTAGGAAGTGGAGAACCACCAAACTGCAGCCTGTTAGCTCCCTGCTGAGTTTATCAAGGAATAATTTGTAGCCTGTAGACGCTTCACGTCCCGTAGTGAACCTGCCCTGATATGGTGACTCTTGGAGAGCAGCCAGGCTTTTTGCTAGCTTAACGCGGCCCTGCAGCAGGGGAGGTTTGACTTGACTTGCCCTCAGGTTAAACATAAAGTTGAAGGTTAAAGAGAAGCAAAATGAAATCATCCATCATGTCAGCGCTGCCAACAGTTTCTGTGCGCTTCCCTCCTCAACACAAAGATAGTTAAAGACATTAGCAACTGTGTTTATTATAAAACTCTGAGGATATACAGCTTAATGCTGGTCTCTGCAGCTGGAGAGAGACTCCTGCAGATACATACCTCAAACAGCAAAGTGCTTTAACATGCTGAGGTCTCTGCAGTGGCTTTAAGAGCGAGTTGCAGCCTGTAAAATGACTCAGTTAGGTTGTGTCTAAATGAGTCTGGCAGGTAAAACCCTGCTTTCCTTTGTGTTTGTCTTGCAGCCTTTGTTGTTTTTTCATCACAGTGCTGCATTAGAAGCTGTCCAATAATGTCAGGAAATGAACTTTAAAGCTTAGTTTGTGTGGGAAGGGGGTGATTAGTAGTTATTCACAATACGAAAACTTATTTCATATTTTTGTCTTATTTATGTTTTTCTGCTCTTAGATATTATATTTACATCTTGTCCTCTACTGTCTATTTAGTTCCTAAGTACGCTAAACAAATTCAAAGTTAGCTGAAATGCTAAGTGAAAAATTAGCTCTGTTATTAGCAAAAGAAGTAAACAAAAAATGTGAAAGCGCTACAGCAACATGTAGTTCAGCTGAAACTAATGTAAAGAATGCAAGAAAGGAAACCGTTGATAATTTAAAACAAAGTTTTCAAACTAGCCGACTACATTAGTACTTTATAATTTATCTGGAAAATCTGGTTAGGGGAAGCTAAGTGTGCTAAACATTTTCAAAGTTAACTAAAGCGCTAAGCTAAAATATAGCTCTGTTATTATTAGGTAATTAGCTAATAATAATTAGCTGTAAATAATTATGATGCAAAACATAATTTGGACAATCATCTTTCTCAATAAAAGAGCCCAGATTTGGATTAGCGTTCCACCAATAATCAATCGATTTATTTATCTGATTCATACAGAGACAAATATTTAAGTTTAATAACTTGATTGTAGTTTTTGATGTTTCTTTGTATTATTAATCTTAAAGGTTAACTTCTAAATGCTGAACCAGCAAATTATCCTTTGCTGGAGGGGCTGCAGACAAGACAGTGGTTATTTTAAAATGTTTTATGTCTTTTCCTGCTCAAATAAATGTGAAAGACTCGTAAGGACTTGTCAGACTTTTTATCATCTAAGCAAACCCCGATGAAACAAAGAAAGAGGTAGATGGTATCTAATCCAAACTGTGGAGAGGTTTTTAATGCACAAACAGCAAAAGTTTAAGAAGCAGATGAGACAAGTCCAAACCTCTGTCTCCCCAGAACAAACGCCAAGCGGCTAATTTGGGAGCAGCCAATACCTGCAAGTGGTTTTTCAGATTTAATGAGCATTTTTCTCTTAAATGAACCGCGTTGGAGGAGCATAATTAGATAAAGACGCATCAGAGAAACAATATGATCCATTTAAAAGCCACAACCTGACTCAGAGATGTTTAGGAGAGATGGATGCCCTCCGGTGTAATTCACAGGGAGCTTCTGAGTGTTTCTTAATCTAGTCAATCTAACAGCAGAGTCATTACAGGTGCTTAAAGCTGCAGCGGCTGAGCTAAAAGGTGCCGTTCCGAAAGCTAAGGAGAAAGACCAATAATAGCCGGAGGCTTCGGACCAAGTAACAGAACTCCAGGACTTTATTTATTAAAACAGAGACCCGCCTCTTTCCTCCAGGGCATTCTTAGGATTCCCATGTGGCTTACACAGAACCACCTAACAGCCTCATGCTAAGCACTAAAAAAGGATGTTAAATATTTATCCCTGCTTGTATCAAACACTCAAAGGAGAAGCGCTGCACAGCCGCAACGTTTAAAATGGCTGCAGGTTTCCTGAAAGAAGTTGGTTTTTATCCACCGGATGAGAGAGAAATTGACAGAAGAAAGTCTGGATCAAGCTAATTTTAGCTTAGCTTAGTTCAGAAATGGTTGTTTCCAAACAGCAGATATTCACTAAAGAGAAACGTTTTAGCTACTGAAGCAGCTTCATTATTATTAAAGATTATTAATAATCATCACAAGTACATGGAATTTGCTAAAATCGGAATCTGTGCTAATGAGTGAATGCTAATGCTAATCCAACAGCATTTAGTGGAAGCTAAATGCTTCCACTAAGCATTTAGCTTAGTGGAAGCTAAGCTAAATTGAAGTTAGCGTGGTAACTTCAACCACTTTAGCGTGGTTGAAGTTACCACGCTAACTTCAACTAGAAAGTTGAATCCTCAAGCACCAACTTCATTTTAATGTAATGTTTAATGTCATAATTTACATTTTAATGTAATTAAATTAGATTAACATTATAACATGATGGAAAACTAAAAACAGTCGATTTTAAATGAAACTGCTCCTTTCAGGAAGCATCCAAAGACAATTTTCTTGTATTTTTTTCTGAATTTTAACAGACAGAATTTTAAAAATTAAACAGGGTTTTAAAAAGTGAAAACTGAATTTGAAGAAAACTTTCACTCCAAGCAATGAACACCTGATATGTTTTAACAGCAGAGCCATTTTCTGAGTCAGATTTTCCCCCTTTTCAATAAATCATTTCTTCACACACTTCATGTAAAACCTCTGCCTGCCTTTACAGGCTTTGACTTTGTAATCAGGGGTAAAAATGTTGCTACCTGAACACCTGCATATGCATTCAAACAAAGATTGATCTCTGTCCATTCCTGCTGCAGAATTCATCTTTCAGTCATGTAAAGAACAAATACGTCCAACTGGAACATTCCTCCAGTCGTTTTGGAAATATTACACCTCACCTTCAATTGACACTTAAATCCCTGACAAAGAATGCAGATGGCGCTTGGAGGGGGATGGCGTCATGGCTACGGCGGCTAGCGGCGGCCGCGGGGTGATACAGCAGATCGGGAGATACCACAAAGAAGGCTTTCATCCACCAGACAATATCAGGGCCCTCAATTAGCAGAGCCCAGGGTGCCAGCGGTTATTGTTCCCAGACTGGCCACTTCAGCTCGGGAAAAAAATGGCCGAGGTCACGGTGTAACCTCAGCAAAGCAGCGCCGTTTGTAATCCATGTGACTGGGATTAAACTGGAGAGAGTAATGAGTCTGACTGGTTTTTAAAAGTGCATTTGAAAGCAACATAACAGATGAAAGAATAGATAATTAGGTAATTAGGTCATCTGTACTGCTGTCAGTTTTACAGCTGCAACTAAAAGTGTTGATGAAGAAAAAAGTGACCTTTTCCTTTTTGCTGAAGCCTGCAGCTCAGCAGAGCACAACGGCTTAATCCCACTAAAAGCCTCACCAACTTTTGCAATCCTGTCCTCCTTCTAGACATTTTTCCTCTAATACTTGCTAATTTCTGCTGTGGGGGCGGAGAGCCTTTTAGCTACCAGGAAATACAGACTGAAATGTGCAAATCGCTGGACATTTCTTCCCACAAATGAGGCATGAGAAATGAAAACCACTTGAGTTTTTCTTTTAGAAACAAGCAACAAATCAGAGCAGAAATGCACAGAAAGTCTGTAAAATGCATTAGATATGTGGTGATGTTGAATGAGTTGGTGAAAGCTGAAATATTAAATACCCTAACCCTAAATACACCTGCAAGACTCATGGGTGGTGGGCTAAGTTAACCCTAAACAATAGTTTCGCTAATGCAACAAAAACTGTGCTTAGTTTTTATCCAGCTCAATATCAGTGTTAGGTGTTGTTAATAAACAAAAACTGATCTGGAAAATAAAATCAATTCCAGTCTGTAAAGTCCATCATCATTCATTATTCTCAGGAGGAAAACAGTTCAGAAAGCTGCCAGTCTTCCCAGGAGTGGAGCTCAGACTTTACAAGGTTAAAGGTTAAAGTTCATGACAGGACAATTAGACAAACACTGAACAGGTATGGCTATTCTAAAACCAACAAGATCACATGATTTATGGCTGCATCTGAATAAAACACGACTTCTTAAATGACGACCTTTAGTCGTTTTAGACCAAAGTAGAGACATTTTATCATGATGTTTCATTCATCAGATGTACTATTTCAATACTTTCTTATGTCTGCCATTCAGGTATTAAGCAACCTAAGTCTGGCTGAACTTAAATAAAACGTCTCAATCACAGTTAATTTGTGACCTAAAAAGCTTTTCATCATTTGAAAACTGCTTCTTGTGTTTACTCAGATTATCTATGTCTGATATAACAATTTATTTTATGATCCAAAACATTCTTACGTGACAAAAAGAAGAAATTTCTCCTGGGAAAAACTCTTCTTTCACAGCTTGTGGAGAAAACATTCCCAGAAGCCCAGCGATTATAAAGATTTTACACAACCCAAATAATACGGCTGTAAACTAGTTTTTCCAAACAACATGGTGCCTACTGTTGTTTCAGCCAATCGAGTGGTCAGAGACGATGCCAAATCCTGCCAATAACGGACCAAAAGTCTGGACCAAAAGCCTTACAAATCTTTTAAAGCACCTCTAACTGTTTACAGTCTACAATCTTTCCCGTCTCTAAATCTGATGGCACCGAACCACCTGGACCAGAACAACGTCAGAGGGTGTGAAGCATAACCATTCAGGCGCCCAGCGCTCCGTCTGTAATAACCTGGTGAAGCTAAGCTAAACCGTGGTGAAGAAACGGGCCTGAACTCCCAACAAACACATCTAACTTCTAGTATCCATTTGGATTAGAGGAAAAGGAGGAGAAATGTGGGAACCTTATCCAAACCCGAACAGTCGACATGCAGTCATGTGGTCGCTGTACCTTCATATTCTCACACATCTTTGTCGTTATACAGTGGAAATTGAACAAGTGCATATAAATCTACTATAAAAAGTATTCATGTTGCCTCATGCAGATATAAAAACCGGTTAAAGAAGCAAACTATTGAAGTGAAATGTCAAAACCAGAGCAGGCGGGTTTTGCTGTTTGTGCTGAAGAAACACTTCACCTTGGAGAAATAAGGGAAATGATGCAAAGAGTTTTACCTTTAGCAGTGAAATGTAAACATAGCAGAGTGGGAATCTTTCACTTTCTCACAATTTCATTCCAATTTCTGGGGCCAGAATTTGACTCAAAATCATTTTTTTCATAATGATTTCTGCTTTAATCTCAGTGTGCAATGAATCCTCATGATCTCCTTTGTAGGGCAGAATAACAAATCAAGACATTAAAGTTTCACATCTATTAAATTTTAAATATTAATCCATGTGTAGATGGAATTACTCCACTTTGTTTTAGCGAAGTGTCACGTAGCGAGCGCCACCTTTCTGCAAACCCCCCCATGGACGCCAATGTTGCCATTTCCATTCAGAAACATGGCAACAAACTTCTGACCAATCAGACGACAGTTGGCACAAAACTCTGTACGAAATAGTTCAACTTGGAGTTGATGCTGAAAAGGGAAGCAAAATGATGCATCTTCATCAGTGAGTTGATTTTAACTGTCCTCAAGCTCCTGATTCACATTTCACAGCTATAAGGAACCAAATTATTTGTTTTGTGTAAAACAAGATGCAAGCAGCGACGTCTAGAGTCTCTGTTGGAGTCTTTTCTCCGTTCTTTGGCTTTTAAAGCTTAACTCGTCCAAACCAAACGCACCTGGAGGCTTCCCTTCCAGCCTCCTGATGCTTACGGTGAAAAAAACCCAAAACCAAAGTCTCGGACTCAGCAAAATCCCCCTTTTGTCACAAGATCTGTGGCCTTGGTGGTAATCTCCCTGTCCCATAGGATTCTCCTCAGTTCACACCCCCATGGTGTGAGATTTGTGAGGGTAAGTGCCTCCAGAGACGGGACGGCCGCTCTTGAAGGACGGGTGAATGAGTGGAATTCAAGGATGCCCTGAAAAGCGCCGCACACATCATGAGAGTCAATCAGAAGATAAGCAGAGTTGGAGAGCAAAAAAAGAGGGATATAACTGCAAAGTGAGGTTCAAAATGGACAATGGCATTCCCGAGAGGGGCCTCGTGAAATGCTGAATGGTCTATTCATTCATTAAAAAGGGGAAATGGGTGGTAGCTGGTGCTTGGGTTTAACACCGTTTGCATCTTTTACTAAAAGGATCACATCACCAGTAGAGACATAAAGCAGTCTATATAGTGTCGGCATCGGCCATAAATCATGGAGAGTGAAGAGCTGATGGTATACATTTCCTAGAACCGGAGAAGGAAAATATGGAGTGAAGGTGGGAGTTGATGGGATGGGGGGAGAGGGTCTCTGGTTTCATGTCCCTTTGTGTTCAGCAGGCTGTCAAAGAAGACTAGTGAACACGACCTGAAGCTGAAGACCGGGACAAAGTGCCAGGTACACAGATCCGGTTTCCCCCGCTTCAGCCAAACGCTGCTTTGTGGGGGAATAATCTGCACCTGGTGGTCATGGAAACCAGTTCCCATCCAGACTGAAGGCCGCAGACGAGCTGACCACCCGGAGGAAAAGTGTGCCCTGTTTTACGTCTAATGAATTCTCTAGTTTGCGCCGTAAAAACTGGACAGAAAGATCTTTAACTTCTGCAACAGCTGCTAGCCACAACAAACCCAATAATGACCAGTCAACTCGTTCTCCATTCCTGATTTATGTTGACCAAGATAAGAAAACGCCAGCTGGGTTTCCATTAGCCATAGAATTGCACAAATTATGAAAATAAATTTGCTTAATGGAAACATGCCAATTGTGATAAAACTTGTTTCTATAGGCCTCCTGCAACGTGACGTCATCCGCGCAAGATCCCACCCGCATCTCCCTGCTGGAGAGCAAAAAGAGGTTTACTGACAATGACTGGTTTTAGCTGCCACGTTGTCAACATAAGGTGCAAATCTTGACTCTATGCATGCTATGTAATAGAAAGAGGAACGCAGAGCTATGCTACAAGTAATAAAGCCAGAAAAAGTTTTTAATTTAAAAATATATGGAGGGAGAGGGACGTAGTTAAATTATGCTAGCTTGACTTTGAAAACCTTAACATGTAGATGTGCTGCAGAATTCTGTTTCGGTTCAGTTAAAATAAATTTAAAAAAGGTGACTTTCACACCAACTCTGACAGATCATCAGTAAAGCAGGTGTTTACATTAGCTAATCAACCACTGCTATGCTAGCTTAGCTAATAGCAGCGGTAGCTAATCTACCACAGTAATCATTTATTAATAATCACAAAATGAACATCAAGCCTGAAAACATAAAACTGTAATGAGTTGAAAGTTCTGTTCTTTGTGTGGGAAATATTTGAATGTTTTTCCGGGTTGAATCCTGATGCATGTCGTGGCGTTGTTGTCGGTTGCTATGGCAACGAGTCTGTGTGCGGTGTAGCCAACACAGGGAGCGAGAAAAAACCATTGTGAGTGGTTTTGAGTTGGTCAACGGGTTTTCTGCCTTATTTTCCACTGCACTGAATTAATAATCACCTCCAGGTTTCATTTAGTTAAGAGTCGTTCTACTGTGGCAAAAATCGTCTTTATGCTTTCCAGACGCAAAATTTCAGTTTGTAAACAATTTACGAAACAGTACATTTAATTAAAACCATTTAAATCAATAGGGTCTTCACACTGTTGGCTTTTATTGAGCCTGGTGGTAAAAACCAGACTAACTACTGTTTACTTGGTTCACTGTGAGGAGACACTCCACAACCTAAACTAACCTTCACCAATAAATCAAATAAAGTTAAAACAGGAACTCATTGTAACAGTAATTATAATTTATTCATCAATAAATGTAATTTCAGATTCTTCTGCTGCGAATAACGAGTGAAGAAACAAGGCAGAGTTAATAAAACGGTTTGGTTTAGGAAGGAGGAGGAGTCGGACAGAAACACAAAATACCACTAAGATGGACGAAACAAAGTAAAAACTCAGATCAGTCAACACAGATCTGCAGATCTGAATAGAAAACATGTATATACAGTAGAGTCCTGTAATTTGCAGAGCTTCACACCTTGTGCTGAGTGTTACCTGGATTACCTGGGAAAGACGAGCAAATAAGTAAAGGTTTCACCTGAAACAGGAAAGAGGTGCTGAGAGGCGAAGCGACATTCATGGTGCCATTAGTTCTGGAGCGAGTGCTCGACAAATCCTCCTCTTTCAGGGCACAGCCAGTAATTAACCTGTTCCTCTGTATTTTGCAGCCGTCAACCCGACATTTGGACATCGAGGACGTGAAATACAAATAACAGCTGTCAGCAGCTGAAGGCAGGACAAACAGACACGAGTTCAACTCTACGTTCACTCAGGATCGATTAAAAACGTCCCAAAATCAACGTAAAAAATGTACAAATAAAACAAATCCGCCATCTGAGGCAACGTTCTCACGTCGCCATGGAGACGGGACTGGAGCGAACGCATGCGCGGAGAAAACTACAAAGTCAGAGATTCGGCCGGTCCGTTTCAGGTAAACTTTTGGACTCTTTTTGGTTATTATCAAATACCCGGAAAAACCGAGGCGCACGTGGGCTTTACTGTGCGAAAAATTAGTAAAATGAAGATTGATCACCTCGGAAACACCGCAAATATTGGAGCTAAGCTACAGCGAAGCAGAGCTACGTCACAGAGTCTGTGTTACCCTTAAATCCGTCCGACCTCGTGGTAATGCGCACATCGATGTCCTACCTGTGGAAGTTTTGTTTCATGTGTTTTATTTCATCGCAGATTGTTTTTAAATTTAGGGTGAATTTTCTCTAATCCACAGTCAAAATCATACAGGTTCAAATATGTTCCTCCAAATAAGCCTAAACCTTCTCCCTACTCTCGCAATTTTCGATTATAAATTATCTATTTCACAGGATTTATTAGATCAACCAGCAGACAGAACAAAATCAATAAAGATCTAAGAAACTTAGGTGGTTTGACTTGTGACAACTTTTCATTTTGGATATTTTTAAACATTAATCTACTGAATGTTTTTCTAGTTTTATAGAAATTCTGTAAAAAACATAAGTGGATGAAAACATGAGCGTGAGCATGTGGAGGTTTTTCATGCAGTCATATTGAAGCAGGTCAGGGTTGGGTGTGTTCCTGTCTGTGTAGGAGACTTAACAAAAGCCTTGTGTAAAGTCATACTCCACTAACAGCTAAAATTCATATATTTAACCTTTTTAATGACAGATTTTGGGGGTTTCTGAAAGTGATCTGAGAAAATATAACATCTTCGTAGAGATTTCCAGATTCACCTACCTCCACATTTCCAAAGATGAAAACCAGCTAAACTAAACCAAAGGCAGCTGTTTGTACCTCATGTTTCCAGGTGTGCTAACATTGTAATGCTAACTGGGTCATGTGTTTTCATGTTGACATACAAGTCTTCCTATGCATTACAGATGGGCTGAATTTGGTACTCAGAGCTCTTAGGAAAACAGTAAACTTACTCCTTCCTTTACAGTTCAGGACTCTTCTTTGGTCTTCTTGGAGTTCAGGAAACCCAAAATGATTCATTCCCTCAGCAGATTTAGGCTTAAAATAACCACATAATTTCACCAACATTTTTATCCTGACTGGAAGCAACAAGTCTTTGGCACTGCTAGCTAAAAAATTAGCGTGTAAACATGAGCGAGTAAACGGTCGATATCCAAAATTTCAACACAAATGTCAAAATCAATTCAAGTGAAAGTTCATGAAAGAATTCAGTGAATTTGTGCTTTAGAACTTGTCTGGAAAAATTTAAGGGAAGCTAAATGCGCTAAACATTTTCAAAGTTAGTGAAAATGCTAAAGCGTGATATCAGCATGGTCTTTAACTGACGCTAACAATAAAGAACGTGAGGAGTAAGCTGTTGATATCCAAAATCTCACCACAAAAGTAGAATTTTATTCAACTGAAAGTTCACAAAACAGTAAGGTACATTTGATTTACGGGAAGCTAAGTGTGCTAGATGTTTTGAAAGTTAGCTAAAGAGCTAAGCTAAATAATTAGCTCCTCTAGAGGCGTCGTTTTGAATGGGCCCAGACAGAGTCCTGTCTTAAATCTGATTCTGTAAAGGATTAAAGTGATGGGAAGAGTAAATAGTCCAACATCTGGGTGGAAACCTGGTTAGCACGCAGCTAACTGGACTGCAGAAATCCTTCATGTTTTTCAGGGGGTGTTTAAATAACATTTTAGGAGAGACATTTAGTGATGTAATAACATGGAGGCCAAGCTGGAACCAATTTAGAGCCGCCTGGAGCACCAAACCTGATCCAGCGCTGCCGTCATGTTGGTCTAAAGACGGATCCGAAGAGCTGGAGCTCAGATGCTAAAGAGTCAGATTCATGTAAATCCTCCACATTTCCACTTTCAGATTATCGTCCGCCATCATATCTGTGTGAGATCTGGGTGGTCAGTCATCAGATCCACACCTAAACTGGACATTTAATGTTCCTCCCACCCAGAAACGCAGGCTTACAGCCACAATAAGCCCACTGTCAGTCTGCAAACATCTACTTAGCTTCAGTCTAATTAACTCTCTAAACGGCGGCAGCTGACACAATACGACAAAACAAACGCTCGATGGGACTTGAGACACTTCCAGGGAGGAAGATTACGCGTAAGCAGGTTTAATGACTAGAAAATCCAGGAATTAAACATCACAAGGTTCACTGGGTGAACAGAACTGGTGCAGGAAATCAGACTTTATCCCTGACCAGATGGGGTGGCTTTTTATTTCTTCCCTAATTACACATTTTGTGAAGGATTTGCAGCTTCAGGCTCCATTAGAACAATGCAAACTTTTTAAAACTCAAGTTTTCATCCATGATTAGCAGACAAAGTCCAGCAGAGTTTCCCTCTTTTTCTGTTTTGTTTTCCAACGTCCGTCCCGCTGGCCCAGAAAGGAGAGGACAGCGGGCCGTTAAATGGCACGGTTGGGGTCCGTCGCAGCCGCTCCCCTCCCCCGGCGGCGTCCCGCTGGGCTCATGTCAAAGATCACATGACAATAGGGATTCCTGACCCAGCTTAGCAATGGGAAACACTGAGTCAGAGCTGCTGGTCTTCCTGTGGGCCGATTCTCCACCCGATCCCAACCAAACCGCAGGGAAACGCTCCACGTTTTCCGGTTAAAAGAGGCGAAGAAGATTCAAAGCTTGCAGGTTTAATGTGGTTTCCACAACAAATCGTCTTCTGGATCCTTAAGTGATCAGGAGCTGCATTTCCAATGAACATACAATTGTGAAATTTGACATTTGGGAAAATAAACATGACAATTTTCTTTTAAAAAAACCTTTGTTTTCCAATAAAAGGTTTTGGCGCTACATCCGCCACAGTAACAGGATGTTACTACGGAGGAAGCGACAAAGAAGACGACAGGAAGTGGTCGGAAGATGATGGCGCAGAATGGTTTTTTAATGGTGAACAAAGTGATTTTTACTGCGTTTATTAGTTAATGGAAAAACCTCAACAGTAAAATTGTGTTTTTTCGACATTAGCGGAACATTGTCACAGTTTTGTGCTCATTTGTAACGAAACAAAAGCTATATAACCCTGATAATGACAGTTTTATGGACATTGTAATGAAGATGCAGGTATTAGCCCAGTATTGACAAAGTTTTGAGCATTTTTGTAAGGGAACGCGGGAAGAGCCAACCAAATATTAAACATCATCTGTTACAAAAACATCTCATAAGATGGATTTCCAGCGAGAAAGAAAAAAATGCCAAACAAAAAAAATCTTCCAAACATTCAAGCTTAGATTTGAGCAAAATCTGATCAATAATCTGATCAATAATCAATCATATTTTACTCTAAAAGTCTGAGGCAAAAACGAAGAAGAAAATCCTGCAAACTTTTAAACGTTTAAACTGATTGTTTGCATTTAATTTTTAAACTATTTTGCGCAAATGAGCGAGTTTATCTGTGCGCAGGTTTGCGGTGGAAACGCGGTCGCAGGTTTTCCTACCTGACCACTGCGACGCAGCCGGGAGGATGAGGAGCAGGACGCAGCGGAGGAAGAGCTGCAGCCGAGAGCAACACCTGCGGAGAAAACACGGTCACAGCTTTTCAGGTTTGACTCTCACAAAGTGAGCGAAAGTTTCAGAAATGAAATGAACGCAGCACCTCATCTTCATCTTGTGTCTGTGTGCGGGACGGTGCGGGACGCTGCATGGACTCCTCCAGGGGAGGGAGAGGAGGAGAGAGTCTGGGTCCGGGGCTCCGCTGCTGCGCCGCCGGAACAGCTGATGATGAGGAGCAGGAGGAAGAGGAGGAGGAGGAGGAGGAGGAGGAGGAACTGACCGCCACATCAGGGATTTCCCCCGGGTCCTAAAGGAAACCAGCAGGTTGAACACAGATAAATAAACAACAAGAAATACATTTATTATATTATTGATTAATCAGCAGTAATATTACTGCTTCTACTACTATAAGAAATAGTATTATAGTTAAAAATAATGTTTTATTTATACAATGATTTGTATAATATATATTATTATTATTATAATACGCCTATATATTATTATATAAATATTTTCCAGTATTAAAATGTAAAAAATTAAATACTACTTTTACCACTGCTATCACAAAATATCAACAAGAAATTATAAATTTATATGATTTATGCATTAATATATATTATTACTCAAATCAATAATAAAATAGTAGTAAATTTAATTTTAAATAATATAATTATAATAAACTTGTTAAAAATAATATTATTCATAAATAGGAAAAAATACTACTACTACTACTACTCTGACTAATAATAATTATTATTGTTAGTAAAACATGATTAAAAATAGTATATATTTGGATAAATTAGCAATGCTGTCATTAATTTCATATTCTGTTGGTCAGAAGTGGGTTCATCCTGGGCAGAGCAACAGCCTGTAACAGCAAAAAGTAATAATTATCATAACAATAATAAGAAGTACACATCATTTTTATATTTCTGTATTTTTATATATGTATTTAGTTTGTGAGCTTTTACTATTGTATGTATTTTAACTCATTATACCAAGAATAATAAGTATATATATTTGTTTATCACAGGTTTTTATGTAAGATTTGGTAGTTTTAGTATTTATAATTGTATTAAATTCATAAATCAGAACAATTTAAATCGGGATGTTGCACTTACAGCAGATGGCCAGCAGATGGCGGAGTTGCTCTCCTTTCTACAGGCAGATTTAATTTGATTCTCCATCTAAACAAGATTTTCTGCTTTCTTTTTACATGTTTGTTATATCTGACCGGTTTCCCTGCAGAAGCAGCCAATTAATCAATGATATTGATTTATCCAGCAAAACCCAGAACCACAGACTTCCTGCTGAGTCTGGACAGATGGATTTGGGACTCGGTGTAATTATGTATGAAAGTGATTTTATTTGGTTTGTCTGAGGACAGAAGCAGAAAAAAAAAAACAGAAAACTTTCTAAGTAAAATCATAGAGGAGCGTAAATGAATCACCTCTGATCCAGTATTTGTATTTCTATTTATCAGGAGGAAAAAACAGCAAATTTATTTTGGTTTGATCAGATTTTATGCCTTTAGGTCGTTCCGTATATCTCATGCTTCTTTCTAAACTGCAAATCTTACAATGCATCTTTGTCCACTTTTTAGTGCAAATATCTTAGTAAACTTGAAATAAGACAAAAGTAACAAGCAAATATCTTTTCAGCAATTTATAGGAGTTTGTTTAACTGAATAATTCCTTAAAATGTATAAAAAAGTTCTAGTTAAATTAACACATCAATAATAAGACATTTTTCCATTTTATAAATGAAATAATAAAATTGTAGTTTTTCATCAATATTAAGGAATTATTGACTTAAGCTGCTAAAGCTTGAAGAAATTTTAGTTTTGTCTTAATTCAAGTGAACTAAAAATATTTGCACTAGAAACTTGTTAAAATACTTTGTAATATTTCAGTTCAGATTTATTCAAGACCCAAATGAGCAATTAATGTTATAGCACATAAAAACATATTTATATATAAAAATGACTAAAGTCATGAGAAAAATATCAAACATTTAAAAAGTAAAAGACATTAAAGTTTACCAAGAAACATAAAATATAAATCAATAAATGATATGAAGAGCACAACAGTGTATTTTGTGTTTTTACAGTGTATCTGAAACTGATTAAACTATATTGGGTTGAATTCAACTTTTTCCTTTAGCATTTGGCTTTTTTGTAAATAAATGCAACTGAATCATTTTATTGGTAAAACTAATACAAAAAGCAGTGATAAATTAATAATAAAAACATGTTTCATCTTAAAACTGATCAAAACAGAGACGATTTTTGGAGCAAGTCTGAAAAAACATCCAGGAATAAAAATGGCCTCCCTGGTGGAAATGAACACTTCAGTCCAAAAATCCAGAGTAACATTAACGACTTGATTAGATCGTAAACGCAGCAGCTCTTCCAGCTTCCACTCGGTACCAAACATGTCCCAGGCCGGCGGCGAGCTGCGACCCGATCCGGTTCCTCCTCCAGCAGCTGAAACGGGGCAGAGGGAGCGGAGGGGCACTAACAGCTGGAGGGTCGCAGCTAACGAGCAGCTTGGTTTAACACCATGCAGCGCGCCAAACAAAGCCAACAACCAATCAGAGCCAGGAGGCGAATCTTAGCGCTGTCAATCACCCTGGTGTTCCCTATTCCTCTCTGCTACACTACAGCTTCTTCTTGATAGCAGAGCCTGTCTTGAATGCTAATGCTAGTTAGCATAGCCACAGATGATGGCAGATAAACAGGTTTTCAGTAAGTTGTTTGTCCTATGTTGATTGACAGCGCTAAGCCCCGCCTCCTGGCTCTGATTGGTTGTTTTTGGTGCATTTGTTCAGACGGGCATAGCAGCTCAGGAATGAGGAGGAGATGATCTTTCTTTTACAGACTATCTGTCTTTTACCAACTGTTACCAACTGCAGCTTTAAATTATTGTATGTTGTGAGTTAAAGCCGCATTACTTGGTCTCATAATTTTTCTGTTTTTACTTTAAATAAACAGATAAAATAGTTTACTGCAGTTTATTTACCTGTCAGTTTTCTTAAAGTGATTTCTTGAGTTTTACCGGATTACTTGGGCCAGGTTGGCTGGAAATGCTACGTAAGCTATCTTTAGCCCCTGCTGGCAACTGAATGGAAGTTCCTGACTGATCCGCTCTGCTGTCATCAAGGCACCCAGTATTTTTAGGGGGCTGCAGCAGCTGCAAAAGCATTTAGCAGCACTCCACGAACAATGACAGTTGCCGGAACGTACACAGGAACTGAAGCGCCGCTCTGAACTCGCTGCTGTTTGGGTTCGATTTGCAGCTTTCAGCTCCTGCTGCCGGACAGAAAGCTGCGAGGATGTAACCGCGTTGCTGCAGATTAGCATGTGTGTGAATTTAAAGTGGACTTGGGACACGGCTCGGCCCTCGGACCACGGGTGCAGGCTCGGAATGCGTGTTGATGGCCGTTCCCGGCGACTGAAGCGAGGTAGGCGGGAGAGGGCAGAGGTCATTCCAATTAAATAAGACAAGTAAACACAGGGGTTAATCTCATCTCTTTAAGTTCCACAGGGAATATTAAACACACTTAAACTGCAGCATCTTAACTGTGCGAATGAAATATCTCTCACAGTCACTTTATTCTGAGTCATTCAGACTAAATATTTCCAAAAATGATTTAAAAAAAAATCCTTCCCATTGAAATGATCAACAGTTGATTCAGTTTTCATTATGTTTCCAGCTGGTTTTACATTTTAAAATCAACATAAGTTCCCATTGGGGTCTAAATCAGGAGAAGAGGAGGGCAGGTCATTATTTCGACATGTTTTGAGGCGCTCATGTGAACCTGCAGTGTCATAGTACGGGATGTTTTCTGGCACTGCGGAGTCTCCGTACTCAGGATGGAGACAAAACCTGAAACGTTGCCATCCATCCGTAGAGCAAAGCAGCTGTTTTATAATTACTCACACCCTGAATGATTTGGATTAACAGTAAGATTTCAGGTCTTGATGATGTAATTTAGAAATATTTGACTTACCAATTTTCAAAATACTCATATAAAAGTTATACATATGAAAGTAACCCAACAACCGATTACTATAACTAATTTATTGTCATTAAATATAAAAAAAAGCTCATAATCACAATCAGCAATTCTGCCTACAGAAATCTAGCAACAGTAATTGTGTTGTTTGGTCAACTTTGTAGCAATTCCTCATACTGGGCATGCATGTGGTGACAGTGGAAAGGAAAACTACCTTTCAACAGAACGAGTGGCCATCTAAACCTTTAGCTGTGCTAACCCTAAAGCAATAATCATCAACATTAGTTCTGCTAAAAATACAAAAACCCTGTATTTTGCAGAAGCTAATGCTATAGCGCTAACTTGAACTCAAATTATATCTACTCTAAAAATACTACAACAGTCAAGCAGCAGTTTAATTTTGACATTATAATTTAAATGTTCTATAAAACTCTTAGATATTGTATTTATGTTTGCATCTTGTTCTCTACAGTTTTTTATTTTGTTCCTATAAGTTTCTTGTTTGAAATAAAGTTATTGGGGGTAAAAGAGAAGAAATTGAACTGCTGTGCTAAGGGTTAAGGTTAGCATGACAGAGTTCAGGAACGCCAAATTATTTATATCCCTGCAGATTAAATAAATAATCTATTATTTATTTCATCTGCAGAATTAAGATGAAATTAAGCTGATAATTTCATCTTAACTTTAAAATGAAATTATCAGCTTAAAGTCACCTTATAATCTCACCAACACATTCATCCTGATTGGAAGTGACCACTAGCTAAAATGTTAACTGTGCTAACCCTAAAGCACAAATCAAAACCATTAGCTCTGCTAATGCTAAAGCGCTACACTAGTGGTGCTCAAAGTGGGTCCTTTGGTCTGGCATCCTGCATGTTTTAGTCTCTCCCTGGTTTAACACACCTGGATCCAATGATGGCTCGTTAGAGACCTAAGAAGAACATTGACCTGCTGAAAAGGTTGTTACTACCACCAGGGTGGGAACTAAAACATGCAGGATGCTGGACCTCCAGGACCCACTTTGGGCACCCCTGCTCCACACCAACAATGTAGTTTCTGCAAGCTAATGCTAAGGCGCTAACTGCCATTCAGATCAGATCTGCTCTTTACAGATTACAACCCTCGAGCACCAACTTAGTTTTGACATAAAAAATAGAGAACATGAGGAGAGGAAACAGTCCTGACCACTTCAAAATAAGAGCGTGAATATAAACTTCTTGACAATTTTGTAACTTTAACACACGTCAAACTTTATTCAACTGAAAATTTACATAGCAGCTAAGTAAATTAGCGCTTTACAGTTTAGGAGAAGCTAAGTGTGCTACATTTTTTCAAAGTTAGCAAAAGCACTAAATGAAATATTAGCTTTGCTATTAGCGCATTAGCAGATTAGCAACGTGTGCCTATCGCTCATTATTGGAGACTAATTTTATCCACTGAGATATTCTAGAAAATTCCCACTGAAATGAAAGATTGGCTCCCCAGTTCTGTCCTGAGGGACGGAAACACAACATATTGTTCCGGTAAAAACCTTTAGGTATTCGTTCTGGGACTTTGCTTCTGTGTGAGCCCGAATGTTTCTGGCTGTCTTTGTGATACCCGACACACGCTCCCTCACAGCTCTTTATTTAGCGCTCGCTATATTAAGAGCTTTCCCACTGAAATACAGCACCAGCTGTACCGGCTGTGTGTTGTGGCTGCTTTTGCAAGCGGGCCTGGGCCGTTCCTCCTCTGACTGCTGGGCTGCTTTTCTCCCACGCAGACAGATCTAATTCAATTAACCCTAATATTCATGCCATCCGTTTGTGCTGAAACACATGCAGTTAGAGGGGCCGAAGGGGAACCGTTGGAATGACAGAAGGTACTCTCGGCATTTTAACTCATTTTCCCTTGGATAACATTATCTCAGAGAATGCATTCATCTTTAACAGGACAACCAAAACTTAAATATTTTCATCTTCTATGTTATCCATTATATATACACAACACACCCAGTTTCAGTATTTTTCAGACTTTATATATGTAATTTATGTGTAAACTGAGCAGTTTGGGACCTAAAACCAACCCTTGGGGGACACCACAATTTATTTCCATATTATAGCTGATTTTGTATTCACCCATTTGTAAAACTGTTGTTGATTTTTTTCTTTAAGTGACTCAGTTCAGTCCAACTCCTCTGATGCCATAATCTTCCAATTTTAGGAATAATATTTGGTGAACTATTATATCAATGTTTTAACCTATAAATATTCCTGCTACATATTTTTTTAATTGTTTGTAACTTTTGAAATTTCTTCAACCAATTCCCCAGCAGGCTGAGTTCAAATCATGGCAGTGACACTTTTGGGACAGATACTACCGTTTTTGTGACAGATGCCACAACTCGTTTATGACAGGCGACATTTCTGGCACCTGTCACTACTTGAGTGGCAGCTGGTGCTAGTTGAGACTCAAGCTGCCACTAGGTGGCCATAGTGTGCCAAAACTGTCACCAAAACATGGCGTATGACACCAAATCAGTGGCAGCTGTATGTGTATGTATATGTATTCTTGTTTTTTTTAAGTGTTTTTAAAAATTCTTGCTATTTATTTGTTCAAAATAAAAAAAAATAAATTCTGCATTCAGTCTTATACGAAAGCCATTGATCTGCCACTGCCGTGACTTAAGACTTATGTCAATAATAAAAGTAATCTAATGTTTTTTTTTCTTTAGAAACGTATCGAGCAGAACTTGGATGGACTCGGTCCACTGAAAAGTCACAACTCTCTTGAACGACTTGCGGGACGCTGTCAGAGAAGAAATGGATGTCTTTGGTGGTGCACCACGTTTCTTAGCCTACCCAAGACCTGTAGTGGTCCAAAGTGGGACTGATGCAGTTCTTAAGTGTCAGATTGGTGGTGATCCACGACCTGCTGTCATCTGGGAGCGAAACAACGAAAAGATTGACCCCCAAGGACGATATAGGGTCTTTGAAGATGGCAATGTCTACAACCTTATCATAACCGGTGTCACTATTGAGGACAGTGGGCAATACATTTGCAAAGCTAAGAACAGCATTGGGGAAACGTACGCGGCTGCCACCCTAAAGGTAGAAGGCGAGGCACAAGAGATGGAGCTCAGAGAGGAAAACAAGCCACGGTTCCTCATCAAGCCTCTCTCCACGCGTGTCGGCCGTGGGGAAGATGCCGTCTTCTCCTGCAAGCTTTGGGGAAACCCGCGACCAGAAGTCGTTTGGGAAAAGGACGGTAGAAAACTCAACGAAATATTTGAGAGCACGCATTTCAGCGTGGGCTACCAGGATGGAGGATGGTTTCAGCTGAAGATCTTTAAGACTCGCGCTCCGGACGGTGGGGTGTACACATGCAAAGCTCGGAATGAGTTCGGAGAGGCGTTGGCAGGAGCCGTGTTGCTCGTCGACGCCGGCCCTGGACACGAAGAGGAAGGAAACCGTAACGGCTACACTAACGGCCACTGGAAAGTTCATCAGGGAAAACAAAGGACTGGCAGACAAGTGCCAACCCGACTAAAGGACGACGCCATGACAAAGTCTACAAAAGTAAAAGTGTTTGCTGTGACTGAGGGAAAACATGCCAAATTCCGCTGCTTTGTGACTGGAAAACCCAAACCAGAAATAATCTGGAGGAAGGACGGTAGACTTATCCTGTCCGGAAGGCGATACTTGTTATATGAAGACAGAGAAGGATACTTCACACTCAAAGTTCTGTACTGCAAGCAAAAGGACAATGGGGTTTACGTCTGTGCTGCATCAAATACTGCAGGGCAAACCCTCAGCGCTGTGCATCTCTCGGTCAAGGGTAGGTCAATGCTTTTTCCAGAGATTTCCTTTGCATTGTTGAGTAAGAGCGGGCACAGGACATCCAGGGATGTCTTCTGCAGCAAGGAATGGGGCTGAGTGGGGCGTGATGCGTCTCAGATTTCTGTCCGTTTGATTCTGGGATGATGTAAGTAGGATATAAGGGTACACTGAGGTCATTTACTGGGATAAAGCCAAGGAGAGAAGGGAAAACGAGAATTTAAGACCTCTGACCAAGGCTTGTTGACGATGTACTTCACAGAAAAACAGGTACTAAAGTGAAAATATTCCATTACAGCCTTTAAAAGTTAATTAATCTAAACAAGCCAAGTTCAGTCACATTATCATAAAGTCTGCAAACTTACTGAGCTTGCTGAATGGCCATGGATTGGTCCATGTGAGGCGAGTGTTTCAGAGTGGGTGTTATGTTTCTCACGTGGCCTGAGAAACTCTAAACTAAGGTCACCACAGTATCAGTTTGAGATAGTAAATATAACATTTGAGACCAGACTCTTTGTCTGTACTTGCAGCTAGTTAGAATGTGAAAGGCAACTAAATATATTTGCAACTGGTTTTAACAAAATATCCGTAAGGCAAAGCGTCTATGATAAGGAAACGAAGAGCTTTGCACACAGATGGCTAAATAAAGCCCACATTCTGTTGTTTACAACTGTCTGGTACCGTCTCCTGGTGTCGGTTGCAAGCACTTTATTCCCTATCTGACACCTCTGAGTGTTTACAGCCCTACCATTCCTCAACAAAATAAGTTCCTTGTCTTTTGATTTCTTGTTTGCTTAACTGGAATCTGTCGTAAAACATATTTGAATTTATAGTGTTACTACAAGAACATGGCTGTGGGTCAAATTATCCTGAGTACACTCACTGACGAGGACAGTGAAGTACTAAGTATCCGGCGACAATGTAACAATTTTCTTTAGCTGCGCAGACCAGCGATGGATATGTAAATGATTTATTTTGCGAGGAGCCGAAACATCCAGAACAGGCAGTAAAACGCCTGAGAGGTGGCATTACTGCAGGAATGTGTTAGAGACATTTGCTGGAGTGACAGTCAGGCAAAACACAGACTGAAGGTCAGCAGACACAGGGGATCCCTCATCACACAGCATGACCGTGGAGTTTGATTGGGGTTTTATTTTGGGTTTATACGAGTGGAGGCGTCACATGATGCAACAACCTGGCATGCTAACAGAAACATCTAAGTGGCTTGACTGAAACACTTTGGCATCCAACAGGAATGGTTAAATTTGGATGTAAATTGGTGTTCATTGCCAGCTGCCATGTCTGAGGCTCTACCAGGGATAACAAGTCACATTACCAGGCACATTAGTTAGCATAAAAATGTAATTTTATCTCATCAAACTTACATTAGCTGATACTTGTAGCTTTATTTAGCTGAAGTCTACTGGTTGCAACACGACCAGCATCAGACTTCTGTTTGTAGGGGAAGAGGTAGAAAGAGAGAGAAAAAAGAAAATGATAAATCATGAAAATTACTGAGCTCGCTTTAATTAATCATGCGATTAAATGACTTGTAGCGACAGGCCTGGATGGAGGGAATGTCAGTCCTGATGGTCACCAAGAGTTGGTCGGCTAGCATTGTCATTCTCTGAACTGTATAATTTATTTTATCTTGCATACATTGGTAACTATAACTACCAATATTCATTTATGACCTTTGATTGCAGAGCCACCTGTCCGGTTTAAGCAACCTCTCTATGATCTTGAAGTTTGGGAACGGGATTTAGCTGTTCTGGAGTGTGAAGTTCCAGAAGATTCAGTTCCCATCACATGGTATCTGGAGGACAGACGACTGCAGCCGGGGGCCAAATATGGAATGGAGGAGTGGGGAACAAAACGAAGGCTGACGATTCGGGACATTGGCGTTGATGACGATGGGATTTACCTCTGTGAGATGCCTGATGGGGGCAGAAGCATAGCGGAGGTAGCTGTGAAAGGTAATTACATTTCATTTATTCATTTTAAATAACTTACATGATATAGAAATGTAATGTTGTTTGCAGTCTATATGACACAATATGTCATCTTGGCAATTGCAAGATTTGAACAGCCTTTTCTCAAGCGTTCAGTGGACATAAAGTTATTATCTCTTTATGTCAAAGTGAAGTTATGATCCAAGTGCTTTAAAAAACATCCAGCTGTTTTCTGGCAACGAGTTATTTGTTTTTTGTTGGCTGGAAAACAAGCCATTTCACAAACTTCCCAAATTTAACATCACATATCAGCAGGCACAACCCCTCACCCAGAACCCAAGCAGAACAAGTCAGCTGAATGTGATTAGTTTTAAGTTCTACAGAGGATTTACAGTTCAGTTGTTTATGCCACCAACGCAGATTTACGTAAATCCAAAGAAACCAGACTAGAAAAAAACACCTGGAATATTTATTATCTGAAATGTTTTGCTCTTCTCTGGGAATGCCTGGGAGTCTCTGGAGAGTATCACTATGCAGAGAGATACCTTGGTGTCCCTTCCTCATTCCCAGATGGTTGTTTGTTTGATAAAACATATTTTTCTTGCAGGTACAATTTTGCGAAAGCTTCCAAGGAAGGTGGATGTCTTGGAAGGTGAAAATGCCGCCTTTTGTGTTGAAGTGGAAAAAGAAGAGATGGACATACATTGGTACAAAGATGGCATCGAGCTGCGTGAAACGCATCAGACCATCCTGAAGTCCTTTGGTCGAACTCACATCCTGGTTTTTGTCAATACGAATCCCCAAGACTCTGGCCTTGTGATCTTCCTCGTTGGCCGGTCCAAGACTTCATCTCAGCTAAGAGTGAAAGGTTTGTTCCAGTACTTACCGCATTAAGCTTTGAAAAGCCCAACATTTACCAACTTTATAAAACCTTACTGTTTTGTTTCTAGCGGCCCGACATTGTCCTCCAAGTTGTCCGGTAGGAGTTCAGATCAACACGGAGCGCGCTAACGCCGCTCTCCTCTCGTGGGTTCCCGCCCCGGATTCACGGAAGAACCCTCCGTCTGGTTATGTGCTTGAGCGACAGGAAGTAGGCACTGGTTCGCAGGAGTGGCTGCAGTGTCTGACCACTGACTCTGCAACCTCAGTGGAGATCCTCGGTGACAGTGTCCCATGTGAAGCAGATTATCGCTTTCGCATTTGTAGTGTAAATAAATACGGAAAAAGCAACAATGTTGAGTTCCCCAGAACTGTTCATTTAGGTAATCCAGCTACAATAACCAACCCTTTTTTCACTGATTGTTAAAAAGTGTTTTAATAAAGTCATTTTTGTTTGCAGTTCCTGTCGCCAGAATTCAAGCTCCTTTACAGGACGCCTTGGTGCCAGAGGGACAAGATGCTCTTTTCACCATCGAGCTTTCTGCTTCGGTGATTGGTACGTGGTTCTTAAATGGCACTCAGCTTCAAGACGATGAGCGTTATTCCCTCCGCCGCTCAAGGACACACCAGTCTCTTCGTATCCGAGGAGTACGCGATGCAGACAACGGAGCGGAGATTACATTCATTGCCTATGGCATCCGAGATTCTGCCGCTCTGTACATTCAAGGTATGCAGAGTTTATTTTATAACTTTATAGCATTAAAGATTTTGCTAAGACTCCACAGGTCCCAACACATAACCTAGAAATGGAAGTTAATGAGAGATTGAAGGAACAGGCATGATGGGTATTTTAGAAAATTTGAAAAAGGTTAAATTGAAGTGACAGTAAAGTCAAAGAGTGAGATTCGAGGGACGGGGTATATTTCAGGAGAATCTGACTCTTGTACACTCAGTTCAATTGGGGACCAAAACTGCAACATTTGTTTTATTGTTTTATTTTTCTCTTTCTCTTTGCTCTGAGTCAAACCAATAAACCCTTTCAGCAACCTGTTCCCCTCCTGGCCTGTGGGGGCGCTACACCAAGAACCACTGAAGGAAACAATGCAAAAACCTCTGAAGACACTGAGCGCAACTTCCTTCAAAATGTAAACAAAAATCAAGTGGCATCAGATTTTAGGGGTCGTAGATTTCTTCTTTTGTCTTTCACAAAAGATCACAAGTCATTTCTCCCGCTAACGCTAGGCTAGTGGTTATATTTACCCAGAATGCCCTGCGCTGTAGTCCACTTCCTGCTTTGGAGCAGTCACCAGTCTGCTTGGTGTTGATTTATGAATTCAAACCGCACCAGAGTTCACTTCAGCAGAACTGAAACTGAGGTTTGTAGGCAAACCAGTTTGGTTTTTTGGTTGCCATCAGAGTTCGATTAGCATTCACACCTCTCCAAACGAACCAAACGTTCTAGGCAAACAAACTACAATTCGATCACAGTGGACTAAACAGGGCTGGTGTGAATGCACCAGTAAAAACCATGATTTATGTAGAAATGTAAAGGAATAGGAAGAGCGTGATAGAGGCTTTCAGAACTGGAACAATCTAAGAATAAAGAGGAAATGAATTAATTTACATGTAAACAGTTTGTAATAACAGAAATGTTTTTTCCTAACATCTCCAGCTCCACTTGTGAAATTCTCACCTCTGTCTGAAATGGATCGAAACAAGTTTGTGGAAGTTGGCAACCCCATTGTGCTGTACTGTGAGCTCTCTGATCCTGCTGCTCCGGTGCACTGGTACAAGAACGGCGTCGAGTTACAAACTATGGAAGGTCTTCATATTCAGTCCGAGGGAACAATGAGACGAATTGTCATCCAGTCTGCAGACTTCTCGCATTCAGGAGTCTACTGCTGTGATGCCATTGACGATGTAATCAGGTTCAACGTGGAAGTCGAGGGTAAGAGGCTGTAATTTCTGTTGAGATCTCTTTTATAAAATCAACATTGTTTGTGACATTTTTACAATCTACTGTTTCTTTCTTGTATACTTTTATATAACATATGGACCCCTTACATGTTATTGTTTACTTCTGGAAATCACAAACACCTGCACAACGCTGGAGGGCAAAAAGACGATTCTTTTACTTGCTATCCAATTAATTAATTGAAGCCTGGGGATGTAGGTATTATTCATTTATTGCAGTACGCCAAAGAAAAACCATTGAAGAATAACTCAAAACCTCTTTTTCTCACTCTCTACACGCAGACGCTTTGACACGACAACTGTTAATAACACCAGTACATGTTTCAGGATTCAACACTCAAACGAATCCCACACATAGAACAGAGCATTCAGTGTGTTACATTTTTATGTTAATTTTATGATTATTAATAAGTGATGGTTGTTTTAGATTAGCTACCGCTGCTATATAAGCTAACGGTTGATTAGCTCATTTAAACATCTGTTCTATGGTTGACCTGTCAATGTTGATGTTTTATGTCGCCTTTTTTAAAAGTGTTTAACCGAAACACAGAATTCTGCAACACACCTTCGTGTTAAGGTTGTCAAAGTCAAGCTAGCATAACTGAACTACTTCCCTCCCCCTCATTTCTTTTTCTTAAAATTGAGGGAGAGGGAATTTTGATAATGACATGATAACTTGTTGTCATGTTGATAATTAGTAGCACAGCACTGCATCCCTTTTTCTTTTACATATAACTCGCAGATTTAAGATTTGGCGTGCCATGTAGATAACTTAACAGCTAAAACCAATGCTACTCATTGTTAGCTGGCAGTTTTTTGCCCTCCAGCAGGGAGATAGGGGTGGGATCTTGTGTAAGGGGTTTATAGAAACAAGACATCCTTTTCTAAAGCTTCCACAACCTAACCGATTATGTTTCAATCTCCATAGCCCCACCTGTGAGGTTTTCCGCAATTCCAGATGCTGAAAGGAGCAAAAGCATCCAAGCAGGCAGGCCGTTTGTTTTACAGTGTGAGCTCTCAGATCCTTCTGCCCAAGTGTACTGGTACAAAGACGGATCGAAGCTCCACCCTCAAACCGGAGTCGATGTTAAAGCCGAAGGCTCATGGAGGAAACTGGTCGTCCATTCAGCAGAAGTCGCTCACTCCGGCTTGTACTGCTGCAAGACAAAGGGCGACGCAGTCACCTTCAGTGTGGAGATCACAGGTGATTTCTTTATCCTCAACATGTGAAACATTAACAAGCTCCTTTCCAGCAAAGCAACTAACTCTTATGATACTGTTGTGTGTTGTCTGATGTTTTGCTCTTCTTGCCATTGAATGTGCAGCAACATTTTATCCTTCAGCCTGTTAGTAATTAAGCTGTCTGGAATTGGATTATAAATAATAACCTAAATGGCTAACATGAGGTTGACTGAAGGTTGTCATACATTTTAAACATATCTGTAGCTCCACCTATGAAGTTCTCAGCTATTCCTGAGGATATGAAGATCAAGTTGATCGAAGCTGGCAGCCCTATAGTTCTCCAGTGTGTGGTGTCGGATCCCGAAGCCCAGGTTTGCTGGTTCAAGGAAGAAATGAAGCTCATTTCCAGCTCTGGATTAGAAATCCATTCAGTGGGCAACACAAGAACCTTAGTTATTCAGTCGGCAGACGTGGCCCACTCTGGTGTATACAGATGCGCCACTGACGATGATACCGTGGAATTTCAAGTGGAGATCAAAGGTGACTTTTCACTTCCTTTCTTAAGTGTTGATATCGTAACCACCACCTCCTCTCTAAAGGTGCCACTAACTATCCCTGCTTAAGAAATATGTGGTTTGATGGCTGCTTCATTCGCACAACCGAACAGAAATGTTAAGGATTGTTTATTGTCACTTGCTGTGTAACTGCTGTGGCTTTCTCTCAATCAAAGTCTCCAAAGCTCTTTTTATCTTCTGCACAGTAGCTATCTGTTTGAAAGGTGTGTGTTTCCACAGCCTTGGGTTTATGTAGTTGTCCTGAATTCCCAATGATAGCTCTACCTGTGACATACTCTACTATCTTTGACGCTGAGAGAGGCGGGTCCCTGGAAGTGGGCAACCCTTTGAAGGTGGAATGTGAGGTTGCAGCCTCCACTGTCCCGGTCTGCTGGAATAAAGATGGTAAAAAGCTCGACCCGCAAAAGGGTTGGGGTATACAAAGTAATGGCACACCGCCGGGACCCGTTATCCCACCCCCTGAGCTCTTGCCCTCAGGGCAATACTGCTGCCAAACCACTGAGGCCACTGTCCACATCTCTGTGGATGATAAAGGTGATTTTTTTTTTTTACAGTTGTTTCACTATTACAGCAAATCCTAAAGCTTCATAGACACTAGATATGACTAACATTTATACGCATTTCTGTACCTGTTTATGTGATGCTGTGTCTAAAGGTGTGTCCAAAAGGTGTTGTAAAATAATCTCTACTTACAGAATGAAGATTTGTGTTTAGTATGTAAAAGCAATGCTGTTTTTCATTGAGTTTGAGATTTGACAGATTCCTCCAAAGCCCAGTCTTTCTTCAGTCCAGTTATATTTTGAATCACTATCTTTAGCTCCAACATTGCCGCCCTACCGGGAGGTTGGAGGGTTGCAGACACTCGAAGCGACCCGTCCAATTGAACCAGTCGGTGAAAGCTCAGATCCTGAAAGCCAGGTGTCATGGCCAAGAGATTCACAATCCTATTCAAGCAGACAATTTGGTTTTGAAATGGGAGACATCAAGGAGACCCTTGTTATTGAACCAACTCATCCTTCAAACTCTGGAGCATACTATTGTGCAACAGCGGATGATGTGGCCAAATTAATAGTAGTAAATCAAGGTGATTTTTCTCATTTGCAAATGTCTTTAGGTAGAAATAAGGACGGTATGCACTGAATTTATTCCTTAATGATTGTTTGTAGTGTCCCCTCCAACATATGTACTTGACCCTGACGAGAAGACCAGGTCAACCGAAGAGCAATATCCAATTGTTCAGCAATTTGAGATTTCGGATCCCATTGCTAAAGCTTGCTGGTACAAAGACGGAACCCAGATTTATCCTAAAAGAGAACCCGGCACCGAAGAGCACAGCCAGATCTTGGCCCTTGTGTCCCAACACTTGTCTGTCGATGGCGGGTTTGGCTGTGACGCGTCTGATGGCGTGCCGTTAAGAGAGGACGTGAAAGGTGGTGTCTCTGCACATTTAAGACTCAAGAATTTAGTTACATGCGTGAAGCTTTCACCCACCTCATTGTTTTCTCTTTGGCTTTGTCCAAACAGCAGAGCAGTGTCACTCGCGTGACCTGGTTGGTGAGGTAACTGATGCATCAGCCCAATACTCTGTGGAAGTCAAAGGTGATTTGATCTTTTAAAATCAGCCATCCATGTTAACCCAGCCCATAAATGCCACTAACCGTAGTGGTGTATTTCACTGCTAGCTCAGCCATGTGAGCCATCTGTAAATCTTTTTTCCTTTACAAAACAGCTTTTTATCACACTTTCATCCCTGATATTAGGTCATTTTACTGATATTTGCGGCTCTTAATCAAAGACGTGTTTTCTGTGTAGATGTTTAGCTGCTTTTCTTACTAATCTCTGTGTTGTGTTTGTCACTTCATTCTTCATTTTAACAGTCATCTTTGCTTACAACTTGCAACTCTTAAAGTCCATCTTTTGTCCTATTCATCTCAAGATCCTGTCATTCACATTGCTGCCCTGAACCTCAGCCTGTTGCAATGACAACAAAGTCTTTTCCTAAGAGGACTAAATTAAAGGGTTTAGTATTGATGGCATGACAGGAGGCATTGTAAGGGAGACATGTTGTTTACTTTAAGACCGATCCTGGTCGATCTTCTTGATTGTCTTTGCAATGGATTATCCCATAACTTCATGCTAACCCCCACTGCTGTAAAATATGTTGTGAGAAGAAATAATGAGAACAGCAACAACTGAAAACCTTTCTCTGTGTACACCACAATGCTTATAGCTACATCGCCACGGCTCTCTTCTGACCAAGAAAGGAACAAGTCTACGGAAGAGGCTTACTCTGACCAAGATACCCAGACGTCCCCACAATGCAATTCTGGCACCTTCACTGGAAATGGGGGAGATGAAGTTCACGCTGAGTATACATCAACCTCTCAGCCAACATATGGATTCACATCTCACTGCAGTACCATGAAATCCCACTTTAGGCCAATACAAACTGAATTTAACTTGGAGGATCCTGTCCCGTCCATGCAGATAAACCACTTTGAAAAGAAAATAACCAATCAACTAAAGCCAGGTAACCTCCATAAGACTATAAAAACCTTGACGGGGAGAGCATCAAACACCATACAGGCTTCAACAGACCAACCTGACAGGTTTTGTGCAGCCTTAGAAACTGGTCCTTATCAGCAAGAGGAATGGTTTGAGCTCTTAAAAGATTCAACTGTAACACCAGAGGAGGGCTCAAAATCCACACAGACAACTACTGTCCAGTCAGACAGAGACTACGGGTCCACACAAATACCAGCTGCTCTTCCTGAAAAGCTCCTAGATTGCTCGCCGTCTGGGAACATCCTCTTTTTGAGGCCAAACGACTGTTTAAGGACATCAACTCAACAGCCAGAGGAGCCAAACCTAGCCAAACAGTCATCAGTTGCATTGTCAGAGGATTTGTTGTCCTCAGGTTTGTGTCCAAATAATGAGGCAGAAGTTTTCCAGTCTGAACATCTTACGTCAAATACATTTGTCAAGTTGGACAAATTTAATTACACCGGACAGACTGTATCCAACCTTCCAGAGTTGCTTTGTCTGTCAAATAAGGAAAAAACTGTCCAACAAAATCATCATCAGAACCTGGAGCCCGTAGAGGACCAAATGGACCAGTCAAACCACCGTGGAGAAAGTTCTACCATTTGCTTTCCAGACCTTTATGACACCAAGAAGACATCGACACAATCCCAGTCAGAGAGGAATTATCTGTCAAGAACACAAGACAGTCACTGGAGAGACAATGTCACTGCTAATAAGGTGGCTGTTGAAGGTGATTTCAATGGTTAGCATTAAACAAACAATAGATGGACACAATGTTGACATTGTGTAAGCCCAAGATTGCTTTTTGCAATCTTTGACATTTTGAAAACTTTGCATTTACTCACCTGACTTTGTCTATACTAAAACTTTAGTAGTTAAATACTCTGAGCTTGGGCGATCTAGAGGAAATTATAGAAACAAAGAAAAGAATATACATGTAAGTTATAAAACCTAACGCTAAATGGCTAGCTAAAGTCTAACCAAAGAACCGTTCTGTTTCAATGACTAATATCGATGAACAAATCTTTGAACTTTCTTTAATTTTTGGCACTACTAATCTGTGAACCTTTGCTCTTGATATATTATAACAAATACTTTGTTATAGTCATTAATAGTGATGACACTCTCTCTTGATGTTACCTCAAGCCTCCCCAGCTCTGCCAGTGAGAATCAAAACTCTTCAAGAGGCTGAAAGGAACAAGGCTGTTGAAGTTGGTGAAGCCATTGAGCTACGATGTGAGATATCAGATCCCAATGCTCCAGTGACTTGGCTTAAGGATGGAGTAAAACTATCTGAAGAATCTGGGCAAAACCTGCTCACAGAGGGATCCGTAAGAACGCTGGCCTTCCAATCAGCGATGCCGTTTCACGCAGGAATTTACATCTGCAAGACATCACATGATGCAGTGCAGTTTTATGTGGATGTGAAAGGTGATCATTCATTTATTATGCAAATTTGAATGAGAAAACATAAAAATTGTTCTTAATTTGTTCCTGATAGCATTGATTATCTGTAAAATTATACAAATTTGGGACATAATATGAACTGAAAAACCAAGCTTTGTTCAGTCTGGATAAAACACACCAACCTATAACAGAAATATTATTCTGAACCAGATAAATTGTTTAGCAGTGACTATTAAAAAAACCCACAGTGGACCCCTGCCTGTTTGCGGTTCAATATTTGGCAACGTAATCCCAGTTGCAAAGATCTTCTGCGTATCTTAAAGATTTCAAAGAAAATACAGCTTTGGAAGCTGAAATACCTCGACACAAAGCTAGTTGGCACATTATCAGCTGGCGTTCACAAAGCAGACAATCTAGGAGTCGCATTCATTTTCCTTGGTATTGATTATCTAAACCCACAAGAATGAAGATAAGGAAGATTGTGGACGGTAGCTTCTGCAGTAGCACCAAGATGGCTTCCACTATGTGTATTATCACATTTTAACATGTATTTGGTGCCTGAAGTACTAAAATAGGCTAATACAAGCACTTTTAGAGAGGTGGGGTTAGATTGTGGGTCCTTACCACAGCAAATATTTGGGATCCACTGGCTTAAAACTTTCCCTAAATTACTGTTCTTGACTTTTACTTGTTGTCTGCTTACTGCAGTGTTTCTCAGCTCCGGTCCTCAGGAAACACTTTCCCTGCATGTTTCAGATGTGTGTATTTGCCACAACACCTGATTCAAATAACTGCATCAAATGCTGCAGAAGCCTGTTAATCAACCACTGATGGAAGTCGACCTAAAACATACAGGGCAGAGAACCTGGAGGACTAGAACTGAGAAACACGTGTCCAGCAAAAAGGTTACAAATATTAATTAAAAAGATGTCCGGGTACACATTGTAATTTACATATCAGTAAAAACAGCTGAACAGTTTAGTGAAAGTTTGATAATAATGTAATTATCAAGGGAATAATCAGAAAATTTCCTGACAGTATCCTCAGGGTAACATCAATCCATTCATGGTTTTGTTCTTGTTTTAATTTATTTGTTCTAATTCAGTGCCAGAATACAATGATCTCAAGTTTAAGATACCACTTCTTGTGACAAAAAAACTAACATTTCTGTCACTTTTTAAAGCAAACTTTTACTCCCAAATTATTGGCTTTGTCCTTCCAAATCATAATGTCTTAAGTTCAGTTCAGCATATGTCTAATCTTATGTCAAACGCTCCAGATGCTGCCAGACTACAACATTCTTGCCTCTCTTGATGTCGACACAAAGTTCTTCACCCAAATTAGAATATTTTTAGGCATGCTTGGTGGCGTGGTGTGCAGGGATTTCTAATAATTAAAAAGCCTCTCTGGACCTTGATGGAGTCAACAAGCCTGACTGGGAGGAACTGCCTCACTGATCTAAGTCTGAGCAGTGGCTTGTTTTAGGGCTTCAGAGATGAGCATTGGTCCTAAAGGTGATGATCGCTCAATCTTAGAGATTACAAGGTTTACATCAGTGGAGTGCTTGAAAAAGAGCTGCTTATCCTGCACACCAAAAGGACCCTGGTAGATCTGATTGGGTTGCCTTTCAGGTGCCTGTTTAGAGGTTTTCTGGTCATGTCATGCTAGTAGGAGACAATAATATGGAGGGATGAAACATTTCATCTGGCCTGCCAGGGAGACGGATGTCTGGACCCGTTAACCTTCATTACCTGACGTGAAAAATCAGTGGAAAAGATGGATGTTGGCTAATTTAATAAAGACATGATATTACCTTACTATTTTGTTAATAGTTACCAATTTATGAGTATTTTAGTTTGATATAATGCAGTACACATATGTTGTTGGTAAAGGTGAATCTTGTCATTCAATCAGATCGGTGCACCTTATTGACTAATTTTATTCTACATTCAATCCTGTAGCTCCTCCTCTGACATTTGCAGCTTTATCTGAGGCTGACCAGAAAATGACAGTAGTAGCTGGTTCTCCCATAGCTCTGCAGTGCGAGCTGTCAGACCCCTCTGGACACGTCAGTTGGTACAAGGATGGAAGAAAGCTCCTAGCTCAAACTGGAGTAGCCATCCAGTCACAGGGAAGTCTGAGAAGTCTGGTTGTGCCGTCCGCTGAGCGAGTTCATACTGGTGTGTACCGGTGCGAGTCAAAGGATGATGACATCCAGTTCTCTGTGGAAGTAAAAGGTGACGCACAAAACACCTGACAGTGCTTCTAATGTCTTGCAAAGCACTAACACTGAGTGCTTATCTTAACGGGGTTTTATCACTTAACATAAAATTGTTTTAATATTCTGCTTCTTTAATACACAAAGGAAGATTCCCTCACCTTGTTTGGTAATTAAAAACTGTCTGTGTTACATCTAATCACAATGATATTTCTAAATTAAATACCTTTAAAACCTTAACGCAATCATTCAAGAGCTTTACTTTCCTAATATCTCTGCCATTCTCCTTACAGTTTGAATATCTACTGTATTAAAGAGTTTGCATTTCTTGTTTCTTATTCTTTGACATACTAAACACACCTGTGGAAGAAAAGAGTAAGCATAAACACGTTCTTGTTTGCAACTTACCTCTAATCTCTGTTGTGAACGAAGTGTGACGTTGGAGATGTCACGTGATTCGGCCTTCTTGGTCTTCCTCTTCTAGACACTCTTTGGTTTTTGTCTTTCTGTTGAATATTTGTTATGTCTAATATGTTTTGTGAGATATGTTTGTCTTGTGCTAGCTGTGTCCATAAACTTAGGATAAAGTCTAGTGTTTCAAAAATTCTTGTATTACTTCAATAAATTGCATTAATTAAGTTGAATATTTACTCTTTCCTTTTGGAATATCCCAAAACTGTAGGGCTACCTGTGACGTTCTCAAAGCTGCAAGAGAAGGACAGGAACAGATCCATCGAAGAGGGAAAACCTCTCGCCCTTATCTGTGAACTCTCTCATGATCCCTTGGCTCATGTCGACTGGTACAAAGACGGGATGAAACTTGGGTCTTGGGACAAAGTGGAAATTAAATCAGATGGTCTGACAAGGACCTTGATCATCCCATCAGCTGAGAGCATTCATGCTGGTATCTATGAATGCTCTACATCAGAGGACAGCATTACCTTTAAGGTGGACGTAAAAGGTGATTGCTTATTGGTGTGTCTGTGAAGGGATTGCTTAGTCTGCATGGTGCAAGTGTACTTTGCCTCAAATGGTCTTGAGAAAGTGACTGGTTGAAATGAGTGTTTGTGAATCCATCTCTTGTTTGTGCCTTTGTCATTCTCCTCTTGTAGGCCAATCGCCAAGGATTATGGCAACGCCATTTTCAGAAAAATACAAGCTGATTAGAATCGGTTCTCCAATATTCCTGCAGTGTGAGGTGTCAGACTCTGCTGCTCAGGTTTCCTGGTTTAAAGATGAGGTGGAGCTTTTCTCCAAAACAGGCCTTGATATGAAAAGAGACGGTAACCTGAGGAAGTTAATCATTCACTCAGCGAAGGTCTCTGATTCTGGCCTCTACAGCTGTAGGCTCGCTGACGAGGTCGTGACCTTTCACGTGGACATTGAAGGTGACTTTCTGGAGCTTATTTCTAACACATCTATCATAATAATAATCTATTTGGAAAAGCTGTATCTTTGCACAAGTTGAAACTAATCAAGTCCATCAATAAATGGACAAACTTTGCAAACACTTAAGGCTCGCTCATACTTTATCCGAAGTGCCACAATCGGCTCTCGTTGACGTAGATGTAAACTCTTTTATCTGCCTCTTCTTTTCGACAGCAGGCCTGGGTCAAACTGTTCTGCATGAATTGTTGCAGGATTGGTCAGAAGTCTGCGGCCATGATTTATGCAGAAATCAGCAAAGTTCATATTTCTCTTCAGCTCCTCCGCTTCCACTATCCGGTTTCTGTCTCTGCAGAAGACACAAATACTTTTAAGGAACATTTATCAGATGCGGTTTTATGTACCAGAGTTTCCCCTGGTGTATTATAAGCCTGGCGGGCCACCAGGCTTTACTTGATCCCCCACCAGGTCAAGTTTGTTTGGTTATTCTAAACAGAGTTTCTTGTACACCACTAACAGTGACAGTAAAGACGACTGGCGCTAGGTTTATAGTTGATGCTGGCCGTTGGCCTCACATTGCACTATTTCCAAATTATCATGCCTGCTCATGCAGCTCCAAATTTTCAAAACTTTTAACATTTTCAATATAAAATCTTGGTGGGTCGCTGGTGAATTGACCATCCCACCAGGCTTGGTAGGTTCTCTGTGGGAACCTTGTATATTTGCACAAATCTCAACTAGATATCAGTGCAAACCGTCAAAAGGATGTAAAGTTTGCAGAAGTGGGTGGGTTGTTCCCCCAGTGGTCTGCACCATGAATAAACAGAATGAGCCAATACAAACGTCCCGTTACCACGTCGACCGTTCAGCTTCGGATGAAGTATGGCAGACTCTTAAGGCAAACCAACATATGAACCACACAACTTTAAAATAAAAACGATGTCAGCTTAACAAATCTCATAATATCCACAGCTACTCCTGTGAGGTTCTCAAAGCTACCTGAAGTTGCAAGAAGCAAATTTGTAGAAGCAGGCTGCCCAGTTAAGCTGCAGTGTGAAGTAGAGAGAGATGCTCAAGTTCACTGGCATAAAGACGGAGAACGGCTTCTGGAAACCAGTGAATATGAAATCCAAACCAGGGAACTGGTGATTCAATCAGCAGAAGTCAGGCACTCTGGGTTGTACAGCTGTGAGGCTACAGATAACCATATTCAATTCAAGGTGGATGTTGCAGGTGATCTAAGTATTTTGAGCTTTGTGAGAGTAACTAACTTTTAATTCTTCCCTGACCATTGGGCAAAATGAAGTTACAACCCTCATAACCTGCACTAATGATTAATAATCCATGATGAAGTATTTAAAGCTTCAGTGGTTTGCTGCTCAATGTGATCCTGCTTACCAAAAATAGACACTGGTTCTATGTTCTTTCAGGGCAGCTGAGGAAGTAAGTATATAATCTACCTTGTGAGAACAAATTAAAGTTAAATTTTAATGTTAAAATTTAATGTTGGCTTTTCAAATTGTTTCAAACTGTTTTTCTATTTGAACGTATAAGTGGACTTTCTGTGAATGAGTCAAAGATAAATACAAACACATCCAGCCCTTTAGATGTCTTCAACCAACTCTCTTTAAAACTGTAAATCAAAAATAGATTAAATCAAAATGTGATGCTTTTATTTTGAAAAGCCCTTACTTTCCAAGGTGACATCTTTGATTTCCTCCCTGAGCTCTGGATATGAAGTCGTCCTGCAGTGCAGCTCATGTCTCACCATTTGTTTTGAAGAAGATAATGGATATCAAATTTCAGTTTTCAGGGCAGCAGCTCAGTTTTAGTTGCTCAAATGTTTCTAAAAACTTAACATTTTTATAATCAAATATATGGGGAAAACTGTTTAGACAATTATCCAACGCTTGAGAACGATTGACCATAAAATTGCGCACATTGAAAGAACAATAATAAATTTTCTAAATGGAAAAACACCAATATAGAAAAAATGTAAGTTTTTGGATCAAATGTTTTGTGCTGGGATGAAGTTGTTTTCTAGCCGTATCAAAATAAACATTGAAAAGCTTTTTCCGCATCATACGAGTCACGTGATCATCAACCGGATGTTACGTCTGGCGGAAGAGACGAAGAAGGAGAAGGATTTTTTTTTTCTGACAACAGCTGCATTTCCATTAGCCAAATAATTGTGCAAATTGAAATTACAAAAATAAATCTGCTTAGTGGAAATGTGCCAACTATTTAAAAAAATTCAATAAGTCTTGATGTCACTACTGGCGGAAACAACGAGGAAGAAGACAGGAAGGAGGAAGAAGACGGCTTGTTTTTGTGTTTTCGGTCAATGTGCAGATGACTCCACCAGAGCGTCATGCAGTTCATAAAACTTTCTGCGTCATTCTAACGTGTTGAATCCGTCGCTCATCTACAAAATGGCCGACTACAGTTTCCCCAAAACGCCGCATCCGCTCCGCCGCTGTCCTCTGAATAAGCCTCATGTTTACATCCGGCGCTGCCGTTTTTTGAAAATAACTTATGGCGTGGCCAAGTTTATTCACGTGAGATTTTCAAATGAACTTCTTATTTTATGTAAACACCGCAATTGCAAAATTGTGTTTTTCCGAATATAGACAAAGTTTTGCGCACATTTGTAGGAATTGTTCAGGCGGTCCTTTGGGAAATGAATTGCTAACTTCTCTGTTGAAGGTCTTTTGGGGTTTTAGGACTGAATTTTATGGCCTTTAACTTTGGTATTGCTGAGGTAGTGGTTTAGACTTTAGCTTATTTTAAGTAAATCTGCTCTGTTTGACAGGCAGACCTCAGAAAGATCAGCACTAACATGTTTTGGCTCCAATAACCCTTTAACCTCTCAGCCAGTTGTGTTTTCTGATACATATTGACCTTACTTAGCCCAGCACTGCACCGCCAGTCTGACTGCTGTCTGGTTGTTGCTCAGTGAACATTAAGTCCAATAGCATGGGTTTGATTCTCAGCTGTTTCAGAGGCTGAGAGGAGCGAATCTGTTGAGGCAGGAAACCTGATCAGAGTGCATGGTGAGACCTCAGACCCTGCAGTCCAAACCTGCTGGTATGAGGACGGGATAGAGTCGAGCTTAGAGGTCCAGTCAAAGCCCGATAAGGGAGCTCTGGTCATGGAGCCGTCCCTGTCGTCATGCTCTGGGGTGTATGAATGTAAGGCTGATGACGGTGATAAAGATTTCAAGGTGAAAGGTGATATGCTCAGCTTTTTCTTGGCAAGTTATTTTCACTCTTCAGTTGTGTACATCTTCACTGCTTTAATATGTCAGAAAGCAAATCATGATCATTCTCATAAACACCATAACAGATTTTATTCCAACGCCATTAAAGCTGCAGTATGTAACTTTTATCAAACATTTATTTATTTACATATTTGTTGAACCTGTTGCTAAACTATAATATTGTCGTTTTGAGACCATATAAGAGTAATATTGGTTAAAAACATTTTAGATATCCAACATGAACAAATCAACAGAAACAGCAAATAAAATTAATTATGAAGTCTTTGTAAAGAAAATTATCCTTCAAAATAAGGTTTAGTAGAGACCAAAACAGCAGACTGAAGACTTTTATCATCCAGTTTTCATAGAAAGAGAAAAACGATGAATCAATACCAATGGAAATTATCGAGGTCGTTTTAATTTATCAATTGATTTATTGTTTTTTGCTACATGCCTGGTTATGAGACAGATAATCTGTGGAAAAATCGAGCACCTTTTCCCAGTAATAACTAGAAATAACCAACCAGAGCCAGGAGGCGGGGCTTAGTGTTGTCCATCACCCTCTGTGTAGCTCTCTGCTATGGTGCTGCTAGCATAGCATGCTCAGGCTAGTTAGCATAGCCTCTGATGATGGTGGATAATCTGTTTTCTTGTATTGTTAAGTTGTTTCTCATACATGAGGTTGATTGACAACGCTAAGCCCCGCCTCCTGGCTCTGATTGGACGTTTTTAGTGCATTTCTTCAGACAGCAATAGTAACTCAGGGAACTCAATCATTTCACAGATTTTCTATCTCATAAACTGTCACAACATTAATAAATATGTACAAGACATTTTCTATATAAGTTTCCTACTGCAGCTTTAACGCTCTTTGAAAAATCCATGACTTTAATGTTTTCACCCGTCTTCTTACACCAACGCATTGCTTCTGAAATGTCTTCAGTTTGCTGTAGAGGAATATTAACTCTGATCCTCACACTGTGTGCTGTGTGTCTGAATTCGCATAAGAAAAGCTGCTGAATTTCTGAGAGTCACTGAGATTTTCTGACTGTTTCTCACAGCGCCGCCTGTAACGTTTACCGACGTCCCAGAGAAGGACCTTTTCCGAACCGCTGTGGAGCAAGAGCAGCTCATTCTGTCGTGTGAAGTCTCAAGAACCGACGGCGAGGTCCAGTGGTACAAAGACGGAACCGAAATACAACCGAGCATTAATGTCTCAATGGAGGCCGAGGGCGCCAAGAGAAACCTGATTATAAATTCAGCCAAACTGTCTGACACCGGCGCATACACATGCCGCACAGGAGACAACATCTTAATATTTAAAGTCAACATAAGAGGTAATCACCTTTCAGGAAACACATTCCCAGGAAACGTAAATCTGATGTGTTTTTATTCCACAGAGCCTCCTGTGATGATTGTTTACCCCAAAGAGGACGTCCACCTTGACCGCCACGTCCCTGAGGAAATCATCCTGAGCTGCGAACTGTCCCGACCCAACGGAGCCGTCGGCTGGTTCAAGGACGGCCAGAAGCTGCAGGAGAGTGAGAACATCAAGCTCAAGTACGAAGGTCCGTACAGACGACTGAAGATCCTCTCCAGCAGAGTCGAAGATTCTGGCGAATACGTCTGCGACACGGCCGACGATTCCATATTCTTCCATCTTAGCATTACGGGTAAATTCTCTGATTCTGTTGTTGGAAGTTTGCATTTTGTTTGTTTGAATTTCAGTTTAAGACGTTGTGCTACGATGCTCCATGTGGCAGAGCAGAGCAGCTCGTCCTCCAAGCAGCTAGCATGGTTTATGTTTGATGAATGAACGCAGAATGAGGCCGACCCAACTTCTGCAGCTCATCCCCACTATAACTAGAGATAGATTCTAGGGGGCAGCAGACGGTGCTAATGGCAGCCATACAACACTAGATGTCTGTCTTTGCAAGAAGCTCTTGCTTGTTTTCTGCTCTGAACTGTCTGCGTATTTACAAAACGTCTGAAGTCTGCGGTGTGGAAAATTCGTATGAGTTGCTGAAATGATATAATTTCACCCTGCAGCGCCGCGTGGCCGTGTCAAGCATAACTCAACCTTAGATGTCTGAGTACTGTCAAAAAATCTTCCTAAAGAAAGTGAAACCTGTGCTCTTATTCAGCCAGTTATTATTGAGCAATTAAAGTTTGACCAAAAGGAACGGATTGTTATTTGATATCTGGTTAGCTTCATTGCTTCTTCACAGTCAAATCATGGCAGCGATTCGGTAAAATCCGATTGAGTTGTTTAAAACCTCAACAGAGTCCACGCCTCCAGCAATCAATCATTTGTCAAGAGCCGACAGTCCAGATCATCTGGACAAAGCAAAGCATGAAAACTGGGGTTGTATTGATTGCAGTTTTCTGGCCAGTTACTGATCTTTATAGAAACCCGATTCTGATTTTGCCCAATACCAATTTTTCTGTCTGAAATGTTGCTCATAGAGCAAGAAAGTCTCTGAGTTGGCAACAGACGGGCGACTGCTGTTGACTGGAAACGACCTGGTGGGCCGATTGTTCAACTGCAGAGCAGAAGAGGACAGTGGATGATTTTAGACCTTTACTGAGGGAGATGAGATCGGTGGATAAGATTGGCTTCAAGTGTAAATATTGATCAATAACTGATCTCCCAAAATAAAGGAAATTGGTACAGTTCTTCTAGAACTAGCAAAGGTCTGGTTTCTACCAGGCTGGGGAATGATATAATTGTAGTTTTCTGACTTACTGGAAAAAACAGAATTGGTGAACTCTTTTACAGCCTGTGGTCTAAGAGGGATGTTATAAAAAAAAAAGATTCTCATTGTACATATTTATTTTTTAGCTTTTCAAACATCTTTACCTGGTTTGCCAGTAACTGTGGAGGTCGTTGGAAAATATGGCCTCTTTCTTACCTGATGCACCATGACGGCTCTGCCACATGAAATGGATCAATTACCAACATTTTGGATGGAAAATGTAAAGTTTACTACCAATTGGTGACTGATGTTTTTATGAGTTTTTGTGTTTTTAGGATGTGCTACCAAAATAAACTTTATTATTTAGATTTAATGCAAAACAATCCTTAAAATGTTATTGCCCAATGGAGAAAAACAACCAGATTTGAATTATTGATTATCCAGTTGCATAATTCCAACCTTGGAATTAGAAATATTTGGTATATTTTCTACAAGACACTCATTTCTTAAGGCGGCTCCAACTTTATCTCCATTCAGTTTGATAAATAAGCCTCCATATCCGTTTCCAGAGCCTCCGGTTCAGATTCTGTCGCCGAGCCAGTCCCAAATGGAGCTGTGTCAGCAGACGTCGGAGCGGATGGTCCTGAGCTGTGAGATCTCTCGGCCCAACGCCGTGGTGCGCTGGTATCGAGACGGCCTGGAGGTGGAGGAAAGCGAGAACCTCCTCCTGGAGGTGGACGGCGTCTACCGGAGGCTCATTATCCCTGAAACGACGGTCAAAGACTCAGCAGAATATGTGTGCGACACCGGAGACGATTCTGTGACGTTTTTTGTGAACATAGCAGGTAAAGAAACGGTAAAGAACATCCATCTACTTCAGTATTTTCATCTTACTGACATTTCTTGGGTTTTTAAATGCGCAGAACCTCCTGTGCGGTTTATGCGCCCACGGAAGATGGCGAGCAGAGTTGAGAAAGTGGTTGGTGAGACTTTGGTTCTGGACTGCGAGGTTTCCAGGTCAAACGCCGAGGTGACCTGGAAGAAGAATGGAGAAGAAGTGGAGGACTCCAGGAAAGTCACAATCCTGGAAGATGGCGTCACTCGTCAGTTAACGATTCATTCGGTAACGGTGGAAGACGCCGGGCAGTACGTGTGTGACGCGAAGGACGACGTGATGGACTTCAGTGTCAGAGTCCAGGGTGGGTTATGTTTTTATCATGGTAGCAGAATAGATGAAGAAAATGTTCAGTTTTTTATCAAAAGAAAAGATGAACTCGATTCTTTAAGGATGTCTTCACACCTGGTAGTCCAATAGATTCAGTTTGATTGGGGAAAAAGTTGCACCATTTGATATATTTTCAGCTGGTTTGAGTCAAACCAACCAAACCCTTTGAGCAACCTGTTCACCTCCTCACCTGTGGGGGCGCTGCGTCAAAGTCCTCTGAAGAAAACACTGAGCACAACTTCCTTCTTCACCAAATGTAAACAAAAATGGAGGCGTCAAGTTTTAGTAGTTGTAGGATTTCTCTTTAGTCTTTGGCTAAAGACCACGAGCCGTTTCTCCTGCTAGTGCTAGGCTAGCACGTTTGTTTTGGTTGTACTTACCCAGAATGCCCTTTGCTGTAGTCCGCTTCCTGCTTTTGGAGCGGTCTCTGATCCGCTTGGCATTCACATTTGTGTTCAAACCAATCCAGAATTCACTTAAACCGAACCAAGACCAGAGTTTGATTAGCATTCAGTCCTCCCCAAACGAACCGGACTTTCTAGACAAACAGACTGGAGTTTAGTTAAAGCGGATTAATCAGGACTGGTGTGAATTCACCCTAAGACTTCTCATTGACAGCCAAGGTAATAACAGATCAATACTTTGTTTTATTCACAGATTTGCCTGTAAGAATCCTTGGAAAAACTGATGCAAAGACAGAAAAGCAGTTCCTAGTTTCAGATGACATCATTCTGGTGTGTGAGCTGTCGAACGCCAGCGCGTCCGTCCGCTGGTACAAAGACGGTCAGCTGATCGACGACAGCCAGAGATACTGCTGCGAAGAGCAGGACGTTTTCCGCTCGCTGGTCGTCCTGAACGCCGGCCTGGAAGACTCAGGAGAATACAGCTGCTACGCAGGAGACGACAAGATGGCCTTCACCATCACTGTGAGAGGTGAACATGCTGACCTGTCACCAAAGCAAGACCGTAATTATTGTCATCAAATGAAAATAAAAAATATTGTGACTTTTTATTACTTTCTCAACATTTAGCTGCGATACATTAAACCAGGGGTCTCCAAACTTTTTGTCCCAGGGGCCAAAATTACCAAACTTTAAATTCATTAAGTTAAAACTTCAACAATAAACAGTTTTTATTAAATCTGTGTGTCAGTAAAAATCCAAAGCATAAAAAGGGCTTCAGACTTTTGCCTTAATAAAATAAAAACAATTTAAATACATTTTGGTCAGTGGCCGCAAATGGCCCCCGATCCCCATTTTGGACAACCCTGCATTAAAATAAGTTTTTTTAGATCCAAAACATAAAAAGGGTTTTGAAGGTTTTACGAATAATTACAAACTGCGCTGGACAATAAATCGTCCCAGAAATTATTGCGCTGAGCAATAATATTGTCATTTTCAGTCCATTGTTAAACATTTTTATTTAAAAAAAATAAACTTTAATTTATACAGAACAAATAATACTGGAACTAGAAGACATTTTAAATATCCAAAATAAACAAAAACAATAAATAAAATGGGAATAAGAATCACAACACAACTGAAACCATAAATATATTGAATCATAAAATCTCTGTTAACAAAACTATCCTTCAAAAATATTCATCATTATTTTAGGTTCAGACAGGTAAAACAGGCAGTTAGGACTTTTAACTGCAAATACAAAGTTTTTTGCCAATTCTGGGCAATAAAACAAAAGATTTAGGTCACTTTTATCAAAAAGTGTGTAAGCAATTTTAATAAATTAATGAACAGCAGATGTGTTAATCAAAAGAGAAAACCAAAAGCCTGAACTTTTAATATTTTATGTAACGCCTCCTTGTTCATCTCGAGGCTAATTAATGTGATTGTTTATGTTCAGAACCTCCTGTGCAGATTATTGGGAACTCTGGGAACCCGGAGCATCATGTGATGGTAACCGGAGACGACCTCATCCTGGAGTGTGAAGTTTCCAGATCGAACGCCGACGTCGCGTGGACACGGAACGGAGAGGCTCTCCAACCGAGCGACCGGATCCGGATCGACAGCCACGGCGTCGTGAGGAAGTTCGTCCTCTCCGGGCTCCAGCCCTCAGACTCTGGAGAATATGTCTGTGAAGCCATCGACGACAAGCTGGTCACCGTCGTGGAGGTTCAAGGTAAATCAGAACGTTCCTTAAAGCTGAAGCAACTTTTACAAAAAATGTTTTTACAGTTTATAAGACAGAAAATCTGTGGAAGAAATCAATTTCCTCCACTTAATTCCTGAGCTGCTTCTACTGTAAGAAATGCACCGCTATTGGTGAAAAACAACCAATCAGAGCCGAGAGGAGGGGCTTAGCGCTGTCAATCAATCTCATGTACTGGCTGCTAAATGTTCTAATGGTGGGGAAACAACTTTCTGTTACTGGAAAACGTTTATCTGCCGTCATCTGTGATTATGCTTATGGAGCTAAATTAGTCTCAGAAAGATTCACAACGCTACAGTAAGATCCGCAAAAAGATCCGTTTAAATGTGTGTCTGTCAGCAGTGCAGCCCACAAAGTCGATACTTACAGAATCCAATAATTTTAGTGTAAGACTTTAATATAGTTGTTTTTGGACTGCTGGGCCAAGTCAAAAATGCTACATTTCCAATAAGTCTGATTATGATCAGATACTCGAGCTTTTCTTCTGGGATATCTGAAAAAGTCTCAAAGGTGGAAAAAGCAGCGAGCCGATCCGCCCGCAGCTGGTGATTCATGAACGTGTATTTGGTGATTTCTATGCATAGTTTATTATAACTTGTGCATTTGAGAAACTGCTTACATGGGAATGTTGAGTTACGTTTTTATTCTGCACATTTAAGAATCATGTTGTACATTTATACGTCTGCTTTTAGTCTGTGGATCTTTTTGGACACCTGCAAATCTTACTGTACACTTTGAGAATCTTTCTGAGTCTAATTTAGCTCCATACGTGCTAACTACCATTAGCATTCACAAATGGAGGATGATTGGCAGCACTAAGACCCGCCTCCTGGCTCTGATTGGTTGTTTCTAGTTAGCAGAGACAAGAGGAAATTAATTTTACCAAACTGTCACAACAGTTTCAACAAATATGTAAAATAAAGATATTTTTTATAAAAGTTACATACTGCAGCATTAACTTGGTCCTCATAGCTGCTTGTTTTCAGTTGCATGTTAGACGTTTAGGGGTTGTAGCTTCATATCTTTTTGTTTGAATTCTTTGAGAAACTTGTTTTTTTTCTCCCTCAGATCCCCCAGCCAAGTTTCTTAATAAAAAAGGAAAGAGCAGCATGTCAGCTTATGAGAATGAGAGCGCCACATTGTGTGCCGTTGTGAGCAGTGAAAGAGCTAATGTCCGCTGGCTGAAAGACGGCCAGCTGTTGAATAAGGACAACATTCATATCTCCAGTGAGGGTAAAACTCATAAGCTCACCATTAATCCTCTGCAGCTGTCAGATTCTGGAGAATATGTCTGTGACGTACGCACAGATGAAATGTATTTCAGTCTTTTAGTCGAAGGTAAGAACGCCCTCTGCTGTGACCTTTACCCTGACTTGCTTGTTAAATGTTTATAATTGCGATTCCTTTGTTTGTTTGTTTTTTGCAGGAATGAAGGTGAAGTTTGTCAATCGTCTAGAGAATGTGATCTCTCTGAAAGGTAAAACTCTTACACTACAGTGTGAGGTGAACAAGCCTAAAGGAGACGTGCAGTGGCTAAAAGACGGTAAGGAGATAACGCCAAGTCGCCGCTGCACAATACGAGCCCAAAGCCGGGAGCGAAGCCTGACCATCCAGCAGCTGACGGACGAAGACGCTGGAGAATACGTCTGTGAATCCACAGACGACCGAACAGCTGCCACTGTCAGCATCGAAAGTAAGTCACCTTTATTGCTCAAACTCAAGTGATTAAAGGTCAGAATAGATCTACAGGCCATACAAAACATGCTCATTACATTTTGTTGCTCAAAATTACTCTTAGACAATGATATTTTAGTTGTTTTAGGGCATCCTGTCACTTTAAATCCAAATAAACTGCTGCTGTTTATGCCCAACTCAACGCCTACACTCTCACATAAAAAGGGCTGCAAAGAGATGCACAATTATACAACCATATGCCTTTGAAAAGCATTACTTGAGCCTTCTGTGCAACCAACGAGAATGCAGGAAATGGCTTCTGTACAGTAAGTCAACAACAAAACATGTCACTGTAAAAACACAAACTCTTACCGAGCATTTTGGTTTGCAAGTAACTTTTCAGCAGGACATTGGAATTTGTGTTAAGTCAGTAATTAATTAATATCGATGGAACAAGTACAGTTACTAGTGAAATAATCTGACAGTGGAAGTACTCCTTTTCCCATCGGTATTAAGGAATTGTTGGGTTAAAACAAACTGCTATATCTTCCTGAAAAGTTAATTATAAGTTAGTCTTTTGTTTCAAGTGAACTAAGATATTTGCACTAGAAACTAGACCAAATATACTTGGTAAAATTTTGTGTATTTGCTGTGCAGCAGCCATTGTACAGCAGTAAAACCAGCTGGCCAAACGTTGTGGAGCTCAGCTTGGGTTGCTAGGTGACGGGGCAGAATTCTGCTGGGGTTGCTAGGTGACGGGGCAGAATTCTGCTGGGGTTGCTAGGTGACGGGGCAGAATTCTGCTGGGGTTGCTAAGCTTGTGTTGTTTTCAGAAGCATTAGAAACCCAAATGGAAGCACAAAAATGTACAAATGTGAATTTTGTATAATACATCCCCTTTAATGTAAATTTTTACCAGAAAATGTGAAATATTTTAACGATGACTTTCAGCCCCCCGTGTTGTGGAATTCATCGCTGAGCTGCGTAACATCACCATCCGTGAAGGGGAAGATGCCGTGTTTAAGTGCGTGGTCTCACCGGCCGACACCACCTTGGTTTGGCGTCTGAATGGAAAGGACGCCGCTCTGAACGAGCGTAGCGCCGTCTCCTGTAACGGCCTGTGCCACATGCTGTGCATCAGCAGCTGCTTGGTGTCAGACAGCGGCAGAGTGACGGCTGACGCCGAGGGGGTGGAGTCAGAGGCGGAGCTAACGGTCCAAGGTGAGCTCTACCTGTCTCATCAATAACAGACTCTCTGCTTTTTTCTTTAATTAAACGCTCCTCTGGCCCTTAATTAACAACAAAATAAGTTTTAAATTAAACTAAATTATTCTTATACATGGTGCATGGGAGAAGGAAAGGGCTCAGTTATGCTAGCTTGACTTTGACCACCTTAACATTCAGATGTGCTGTGGAATTCGATGTTTCGGTTCATTTGAAAGATAAACGTCGACCTACACACCAACTCTGACAGATCATCAGTAGAGCAGGTGGTTAAATTAGCTAATCAACCACTGCTGTGTTAGCTTAGCTAATAGCAGCGGTAGCTAATCTACCACAGCGATCACTTAATAATAATCGCAAAATAAACATCAAGCCTTAAAACATAAAACTGTAACAGACTGAATGTTCTGTTCGTTGTTTGGGAAATGGTGTTGAATCCTGAGACATTAGTGGAGCTGCTGTCAGTCAGTTGCTATGGCAACGGGTCTGTGTGCAGCATAGCTGTCACTGAGAGGGAGAAAAAAAGAATACTAAGCTAGTTAGCATAGCAACCGATCACAGTGAATGAAAGGTTTTCCTGTAACAGTAAGTTGTTTCTCTGCCATTAGCACGTTGATCGACAGCGCTATGTTGTGTTCAGATTTTCATTTCCATTTTATTTATTGTTTTTGGTTGTTTTGGATATTTAAAATGTCTTCCAGTTCCACTGTTAATTGTTCTGTTAATTGGCTCTGATTGGTGGTTTTTGGTACATTTCCTCAGACGGTAATAGCAGCTCAGGCAGATAGATCACTTTATTTCATAAATTATCTGTCTCAAAACAAACTGTCACAACATGGTGACAGGTCTTACAGATATGAAAATAAAAGTTACATACCGTAGCTTTAAACACTTAAATGTTAGAGGCTGCTGTCCTGTAATCTGTATTTGTCGTTTAAAGAGCAACAGGTGCTGTTCACAAAGAAAATGGCGGCCGTTGTAGCTGAGGAGTACAGTGAGGCGACTCTGGAGGTGGAGGTCAGTCAAGAGGCGGCGGAGGTCCAGTGGATGAGGCAGGGGATCCTGATCCACCCCGGCGCCAAGTACACCCTGAAACACAGGGGCCGGACCCACAGCCTGACCATTCACCAGGTGGCCGCGGCGGACCGGGGCGCCTACAGCTGTGAAACCCTCCACGACCGGACGCAGGCCCAACTTGCCGTGGAGCGTGAGTGTCCTCGTGTTCTCACTATGTCCTGTTGCTGTTTGTTTACCACCGTTACCGACAACTCCCCCTGCTTCTGAGGGCCGCTCTTAATTAGTGGTAATCTGAGTTTACTGGGAACAGAGGCAGCATGTACTGGGATGGAATGGCAACCAACAGGTGACATCCCAACCAAACCCAAGACGCAGAACAAGGTCGGCGTAATCAGACTCAAGCACTGCAAAAAGACACCAAATCTGACCAAGTATTGTTGGTCCAGTTTCCAGTGCAAATACCTTCGAACACTTAAGATAAACTGGATGTAGCTGCTTATTTTAAATTAATATTTCCATAATATTGATGAAAAGGTTCTAGTTGCACTGGTAGAATATTCTACGTATGTCATAATCAACGGCGGTGTGCCGTTGCCTAGCAACCCAGCTAAGCCCAGCCCCGTTGCCTAGCAACCCAAGCCAAGCCCAGCCTCGTTGCCTAGCAACCCAGTTCCTGTTCCACTGGCGTAAAAATGTCTTGATTGAAGCTTGATGACGTAACTTTTCTGTTGTGATGTTTTATTTTATTTACTCATTACTGTTGTTTTATTTTATTATTATTTTTTGTAGTATTTTTTTTTCTCTTTTCATCAACTTATTGATGTGGTTTCGTTTTTGTACTTTGGTGCCGTTTTAAACCTATTTTTAAAAATGCTATATAAATAAATTTGACATTGACATTTTGTTATAAGCTAAATAATCAGTCAGTGGAACTTTTTCATCAATATTAAAGAATTATTGATTTAAATCAAACTTGTATTTCTTGCTCAAAATTTGCTTCTACGTTCAATTTAGAACGTAGAAGCAAATTAAAGTAATTCATAGTTTTTATTAGTTTTTAGTTTCAGTTTAGCATTTATTAGCTATAGTAGTATTTTTAGTTTTTACACATTTTGGTTTATTTTTCAATGTAGAATTCAAAAAGGTCAAAGTATTGTGATTATATGTATGCATCGATTGGGTAATGAAGACTCAACAGAAGATATCATTTTAAAGTCTTGAACAATCAGCTGACGTGAACTGAGTGAGAAGAAAATCAATTTCAGTTGAGAAGGCTAATAAAAAGATTAATAAACATGAAAATGAAGGACATTATATGTATGATTTTAAATGTACTGAGATATTTGCAGTAGACACTAGTGAGAGGACATAACGTTATTGTCCTCTCAGTAAAGATTTCCTTGGTGACGTAAATCCTGGTTGACGTTGAGGCTCCGTCAAACATCTTGTGGTAATTAAGATGCACTTATTCTAGGGTTCTGCTGCCCAGGCTGCAGTCTGCAGGCGAATTAAAAGCTGCTCTTTCAACACTTGTGCAGGTGGGAAGGGGAAAGTTGGGACTTGGGATGTGCTGTTGGCACATCCTGTGAATTTTGATCTACTCTCACAGCGTCTAAATTTACACACTGGCCTTCAAAACTACCGTTGTTGTCATCAGGTCTCCAAAATAAACACTCATTTTTTCCACTGGGAATGTTGGTGTATGCCACAATATGTGAAAAAACTTGGCAGTTTCAAACCTGGATTTTGTTTGAGTGGCTCGAATGGCTAAAATCAGCCAGCTGAACAGATTCCAGACCCATTGTGTAAAAGAAAGCGACACCATTCCTCCTACATGTCCTGTTGGTCTGTTCCCCTGGATAAATCCCTGTCTTTTGTGCTTTGTTGCCCCACAGCGCGAAAGATCAGCATCAAGCGTGGGCTGACGGACATTAAAACCACGGAGAGAGAAACAGCATCCTTTGAGGTGGAGCTGTCCCACGCCAACGTCCCGGGAACCTGGATCAGAAACGGGATCCAGCTGAAGCCGACCAACCACTTCCGAATGAGCGCCAAAGGAGAAGTCCACAGCCTGACCATCTCCAACCTGTCGGTGGAAGACACGGGCAGCTTTGTGTTCAGCGTGGAGAACCTGAAGACGTCGGCTCGGCTTGTTGTGAAGGGTAGGAAACCCACAGGAAAGTCAACAGATCAGCACCTTCCTAAAATACTTACTAAGTCTTTTTTTTGTGCCTGTATCTTTTGGAAAGAAAGAAGTAGGGATTTTGGCAAAGAAATCTCTACCTTTTTCTCTCCAAAACATGTTTCAGGCAAAATAAAGAAGACATTTTTGGCAAAAATCACATTAGAAAGGTGACAATATTACATAGACAATGGAAGAAAACGGACTAGCACTCAGTCAGAAAGAGGACGCATGCAGCTTGAATCTAAGTGGCCATGTTGCTCTGAAGCATTTAAATAAACAGAAGTGTGACTGGAGTTTGTTTCCTTTAAAAGCTCAGCATTCTGTCTTTCTACCATTTTATAGCACAATCAAGTCAATTCAGGAAATACTCTATGTATCAAAGACGACTTTAAAAAATTTCCTTCGATATTTCACGCCTTGAAATTGGGCCTCTGTTTCTTTAAGACTTCCTGTTCTTTCTGAAGCTCCGCCTCCAGGAAGTCATCCCAACATGGCTCCTCTATTGGCCCTTTAACAACATTTTTACCAGCCTTGCTCTGAGAAGTAGCTCCTATAATGAGCTCAGCAGGTGTTTGCTAATTGCTGCTGGCTAGTCTGAAGGAGCTAAAATCTCTGAATGCTTGAGACAGTTAACAGTTTACAGCTGCCTTTTCTATTAGTTCAAACTAAAATCCTCAGTCTTCCTCATGTCCAATATGGAGGCTTCAGTCAATCAGCAGCAAGGATTGGCTGCTTTTCAAACGCCAGCCAATAGCAGGTCCTGTAGCATTGCTGCTAGGTATTTCAGATAACAAGTCAACTTTTTAAGAATGTTTTAAACCATCCATCCATCCATCCATCCATCGTCTTCCGCTTATCCGGGGTCGGGTCGCGGGGGTAGCAGCTTCAGAAGGGAGGCC
>CAEFZY010011381.1:0-77194 GCA_903066815.1 Brachyrhaphis roseni
TTTTTTGGAGTATGCGAGAGGTTTTGGTAGTGTGTGAGAGACAAAACGTAAATTTTGTCCTAAACGGCCCCTCATACATTTCTAACATGTACAATGACTTACAGAAGTGTCCATACCCCTTGATAAACTGTTTCACATTTCATCATGTTAGAAGCTCATCTTTACTATAGTCTGCTGTCTTTTTGTGGTGTAGACCAACATAATGTATTGCATCCTTTTGTAGTGGAAAAAAAAATGTGTGATTTTCAAAAAGGCTATGGGTCCCTTAGATATGTGTCAACCAGCTTTGTACATCTATAGGCTGATTTTTTGCCAATACCTCATTCTTCTTTTTAAGCACTGTTAGATTCAAAAGAGAACATCAGTGGACATCAATTTTCAAGTCTGGGATTTACGTCTGAACCCCGATTGGGATATTCTACACATTAACACTGTTTAGCCAAAGACATCCCATTGTAGCTTTGCCTGTATGTTTAAAGTTATTGTCTTGCTGGAAGGTGAACCTCCACCCAACTCCCCAAATCTTTAGTCTGTAGGAACTTTCTAGAATTTCTTCTTAAGTTCTGTTGTTAGCTTTATCCATCTTCCCATTAGCTATGACCAGACTTTGTGCAGGTGTGCCATACATTTACCTTTTTCAGAGCATGGGTTGGCATCTGGCATCTATTGATTAGATTACTTCTGAAAATAATTGTCAAAGTGAAGGGTCTAAATTTAAATACATGCCACACTTTTTCATTTCACAATAACAGCCACAATAGGTTTCATTGAGGACGTACAGGCTACACCGGGGTTCAGCAAGGGAAGAATGTAGAATCTAGTGAACAATTAGACGTGCAAATTACTATGAATGCGCTTGGCTTAATTTGTTTCAACATTGTCAACAGTAAAGTTAGTTTGAAAGTCCTTAGAGAAAGTGAGGCCAAAGAGTCCCACTTAATCAGCGCAAATCTTTTAATGCTTGCAACATCGCGTCCCGATTCTCTCCATCATTCTATCCTCAGCAGATGTCATATGATTCTGTTCTGTGCCACCTTTTCCAGAGAGGAGGTGAGCAGATATCAAAGAAGCTGGTACCCAGTGGTACCAAGCATGCAACCTCTGAAAGACAAAAATGAATCAGGAAAATGATCTGCCACCATGAAACGCTTTGCTTGGAGGCATGTGATGCAGAAGTTATGCCAAATAACAGAACAACAATATATTCCTGTGGGGGAAGTGAGTGATTGTACTGTACATCTGCAGGGACTACTGTGCCTATGACTGATGTACAAATAATGTTTCTTTTTAAATTATAGGGTAGTTACTTCTCAGTGTATAAAAAGCATCTCTATCTTTAGATTTACACATTATTTCCCACCACTTTTGTAATAATGTAGATTGTAGACAAACTACTCTTACCATGCACACCCCCCCCGACTAGGATGTAGAGTAATTACTTAATCTTAGACAATGAAATATTAAACCTATTAAAAGCTAGACCTTGTTCATGATTAACTTTTTATATGAGGCATTGTTTGATGTCATTTTATGGAGTCTGAGGTATTCCCATAACAAAGCGTGCTCCCCTCTGCTGGCCAAGAGCTCACAATGCTGCAGAGGGCTTTTAAAGACTTGCAGCTACACAAAACATGCAACTGCGCTGTATAAGAGCACATCAGGAAGTAGACAAAGGGTTTGTGCTGTGTTTCAGATGCACTTTGAAGCACAATGCCTGCCTGGTAAGGTATTCGAGAAGAACATGTCAATATTTTTTGCAACTTCTCATGTTCCAGTCCTGTGGAGTCTCTGTGGGTGCAGAAGTCAATCTGTTCTATATATTATTTGTCCAACATATCATTGATTTTATTTTTTTTCTCCATTTGTCTGTCGATTTAAAAAGACATTTTTGAGCAATTTAAAGTTACTATAAATTAATCATTGGTTGATTATGTCAATAAGACCTGGTACACTTACAATAAGGAATTATTATTGTTATTATTATTATTAGTTACTTAACTAAATATCTAACAAAAAATAGATAAATAATATTGCATTCAATTTGTGACTTTTTCCAAAATCTGAAGCTTTTGATATATTTTCTTTCCTGTATAATTTGCTCTTGAACGTAATAAAACAACTCCACAAGATCTGTGTGTTTTTATTGATCTACATCGGTCTTAAAATGGTGTCACATTTTTTTCCTTTAAGCAGACTCTTTTTTAATGCCAAGCGTTCATCCATGAGCCTTTATGCACCTCTCTGTCAAAATACACAACATGAGCTTTAATTCTACCAAGATCACACACTTAAATCTATTCTTTTGTTAGTCATTGATTTTTCAACCCTCTCACTCAACCTTATGTGGCCTCTCCCTCTTTTGCTGCTCTGCTTCCTTTCTTTTTCGCTCCATCCTACTCTTTTTCCTGGCCTCCGGGGTCCCAGTGCTTCTAATTTGGCCTTATCAGTGAAGTAATTTAGCTGCCGCAGCTTGGGTTTCTGTCGCGCGGCGAGTGGCCCCATTGTCCGGCCCTTGCTGTTGCTGAGATAAACCCTCAGATTGAACAAAGTCCGTGCTGACCTTTACAGACTCCCAAATCTTACCGTGCACACCCCCTCCGACTAGGATTCTCTCTGCCTCCAGCTCTTTTTTTTTTTTTTTTTTTTTTTTTTTAGGTGGCGGGGCTCTGAGCTTACCCAATGAGAGGAAGAAGAGGAAGGAGTCTCTGTGTGTGAAAGACAGAGTGTGTGGGGTCACGGTGAATATAGGGAGAGCTAGATGGACAAGAGAGAGGGATTAAGATGGCTGACCGAGCCTGTCTATATTTCCAATGGCACTTTGCTCTGAGAGGGGTGCAGAGAGGGAAAAAGTGCACTGCAAACAAAGCATTCAAGAGTGTATTCTTCTTTCTTCTTCGGTCTACCAAAGGAGGTTTGGGGGAGTCATATTCTCTGTCCATCCTCCATCGGTTATTTGAAAACAGAGAAAGAAAGAAAAATTACTCTGTGTTCTCTGAAACAGCTGATTGGGAGAATCTATGGCCTTTTTTCCTGTATCGTTTGGTATTTATTGTGTGTTCCACCTTGGGGCAGGACACCCTAGAGGAGTCTGTTGAGATTTTTGCTTTGACCCAGACCAAGATGACTGGAGCATAACGCTTAAAGCTGAGTGGCTTGGGGGGGAGGCAGAGGAGAGGGCAGTTCTGCAGCAGAGGGGTTTTGGGCTCTTCATTGTGAAGCACTGTCTTCCTTCAGAAGCCACTCAACTTGCTCTTCACATCGCAAATCCTCTTGGCTCTCTGTTCACGCTGTCTGTCACTGAGGCAAGGAGGCTCATCGAAAAGTCTTGATGCTGGGAATTGGGAGAAAGTGCAGAGACAGACAGAGCAGTGGAGGGGAAGGGAAGGAAGAAAGGAAGTGTGTTCTGCCTGGTTGCTGCGGTAGACACACTGAGGGAACGCTGCTGGCAGAGACGGGGCCACCAGCACAGGTGTAGGGTTTAGCATTGGTGTTTGAGGATTGGAGACAATCCATACCTTTCTCTGTCTTGATCCGCTGGTCAAGGGGTGGCCCAGAATGCATCTCACTCTCCATCATTCCATCTATGGCTCTTCCCTTTTCTCCCTCCCTCCCCATCGCCCACTGCCACCTGCCTGAAAGCCACCACCAGTGTTCCCAGGGAGATGAGCGCCACGGAGAAGAAGGCCCACAAGGGATTAACTTTTCACATGGTTGGGAGTCCTCGTCTCAAAAGACCTGACAACCCCAGACGGCTTGATTAAAAAAGCAAAGAAGAGAGGAGGAAAGGGTGGGTGAAAGGGTATAGTTTGGAGGAGAGGAGGGGGAATTCTTCACGATGGCCCTGAGAGAGGGATTTTGGATATTGGGTGTCTTTTTTTCCTTCGTCTAAAGCCCCCATGTCTTGGTTGAGAATGAGCAAATTGTTCCTTCTGTTCTCTCACCAGTGCTTGTGTTGCTCAGCTTGAAGATGTGGGTGGGCACCTGCACACATTATTGATTCCTTACATTAAGCCTTTCATTTTCCTAAAATTATCAATGGAAAATCAGGATGCATTTTTTCCTACTGCAGAGAAGAATTTAGCAGTCATCAGCTTAAACAAATATTGACTTCAAGTTATCTATATTGATGATTGTATCAAAAATATAATCACAGTTTAATTGTTAATCATTACATTGATTAATCGGTTGTTTTAAATATTTCAGCATTCCATTACAGTCGAGGAAGACTTTAGATGAGAGAGTCGGCGAACCATTGCCGACTTAAAGTTCTAGTGTTCAAGTGGCAAGGCGCCCTATTTCCCCCCACTCTACCCCAGATAAATTGGGCATCTCAGGTTTGTCTGTGAGAAAGAGAGGACAAAAATCAAAACAAATGCTCCCACTGAAGTGAAGATGGGAGTCGGGTAGGCTTTCCTCCCTGGCTAACGGATCAGCAACTCAACCTAGCGGGACAGCGAGCCACTTAATACCTCCCATCTTGTCCAGGTAACAGAGTGGCCCGACAGGGAGGTCAGGGAAGGTAGCAGGGTGTCAGTTTTCAGATCACCACTCACCCCCTGGCTTCCTCTACATGGCTCGCTTACCCTCTTCTCATCCCCATGACTAGGATACACTCATCCTGTCTTCCCACCCCTGAAACAGGAGGGTACAAACATTCATTGAGAATGTCATCATGTAGTCTGCGACTTTTGATACAGGTCCACTGGTGGTACAAGGGTTTCAGCAGAAATTTTGATGTCATTTATTAATAAATCATATTAACTGCAATGTAGATGACAACGATGAACTAGGAACAGGTGTTTCTGACTGAAAATTAAAATTCAGAATGACGTTAACCCTCTCAGGCTCAAATTAAGTTGTAGTTGCAGGAAAAATCTGATATTTGGAGAAAATTATCATATGGGGTAGTAATATACAATTCAGACTTTTTTTGAGAGAGACATTTAAACAGCATTTCAACAGCATTTAGCTGTTGCAAATTTGCAACCTCTGCCTGGAGAGGGTTAAATCACCCTCAAGTGTGCTGCATTTCAAAGTCTACAAATCTGTGAGATTTGCTGAATGATGTGTACAGTGATGGGAATAAATGCTATTGGTAAAACAATCTGTTAACAATGCATTCCTCTGCATTATGCACTTTCACATTTAAGCTCAGTTAATTAATTAGTATACTGTCATGTTCAAAAAATCTGAATATGAGTTCCATCAAGGGTTGGTTATGCGATTAAGAGAAAATGACCATTAAGCAGGTGCTGAAGATAATTTTCCTTAATCTCACATTTGTGTCTCAATCTTTTCATTGGTTTGATATATTTTTATTCTAAATGTCATACTTTCAATAGCTGAATGCCAGAAATCATTATAATGAACAGAAATGAAGACTTTAATAAACATCTGTTTGTGTGTAATTGAACTGTAGAATGTGTTTGAGTGAACTAACTGAAACAAATATTTTTGTGCAATATTCTTATTTAATAAATATAAATATGATTGTAGTACTGTGTACATGACTTTCACTTCAGCAATCATTGTGGCAATTGTGAATTTTAGTGAACTTTTAAGGAAAATGGAACCAATAATTAAACATCATGCTATAAAATCTTGCAGTGCCAACGCATACAATTTTTAAAGGCATACCAAAAAAAACCCCTGAAAAGACACTGTTTTAGTCGATAAAGGACCATAGATGAGTCAATTAGAAATTTCGAAGTTCACTTATCACTTATCTATAAGCCTACAGATTAGTCCAAAGCTGATTTTGAGCCTGCAGCATCTTCTAGATCGTATGAATGTTCTAACATTTTTACACTATTTAGACCACCAATTTTTTGCTGAGTTTCCTTTGGAGCGTTATGTTGCAAGTTACAAGATGTTATCAGGTGTGCAACAAAAGCAACACAAAGAATGCTACGAGTAAATAAGGGAGGAACCCTGATCAGTAATTTTTAAGTCCCATATCGTAAATTAAGAAAACAAACTCTTAGCGACACTAAATCACAGACCAAAAGAGCGCAATGAAGAGGTGAGTAGCACAGCAAATTAGTTCTAACACTAGCTCAGATTTGTCATTAATCATGTTGCTTGCAAGCCTTATGGGCCTGTTTTATGTGCTCTTGACCTTGGTTTTGGCAGCCGAGGGAATATAGGAATACAGTTCTTTCCTCAAGGATGTTATATTCTTCAAGAACCTCATAATTAATGAGTGGTTTTTTTTTGTTTGTTTTTTACCTTAAAAATTATATCAGTCAGTCAATCATTTGGAATGAACAAGAAGTTAGTGCAGCGCTTTCTGGCTTCCGCTAAAAAGCCCTGAGACATGCATGTGGGGTTAATTGGCGACTCCAAACGGCGTGGGTGTGAATTTGAGTGCGAATGCTTTTCTGTGTCTATGTGATTGACTGGCGACCTGTGCAGTGTGTTCCCCGCCTATCGCCCATTGTCCACATGATAAGCTCCAGATATGATACACTGATTCATATTCTTATGACCCTCACACTAAATCAGTAGCCAATCAGTTTTTCTTTGTCTGAGTACTGCTTCCCTGCAGCATGGCTATCATTAAGTGACTCATTTATGCCGTCGCAGGTAGGCCCACATGATAGCCTGCTGGTGGCTTTTAATGGGGAATGGAATTCTTTCTACTGTAATGCGCAGAGAGGTAGCTGAGGCAATGCGACCCCTATAGTTTGGAACCACATTAGTGCCAAAAGACCCAGCGGTGAGCCTTTAACCTGAAGACGACAGGGCCATGATTATGTTCTCTGCAGGGTAGACTTGGCCAGAGGACACTCATCTATGCACACAAAGGGCCTCACATACAATGACATATGCAGATATCAGAGTAATTGTCAGTGTACATTTCTCAAAGTTATACCTATTGTCATTCTATATAAGACCGTTTGAGATTAAATCTTTAGTACAACATTTAACAGCCTGCCTAAATTGTATCTGATCATATTGAATTATAAATTTTTTTAACAAATTAATTTCATGAGTGGCAGTCAATATTTAGAGTTGCTAAGTTGTGTACTTGAATCTTAACTAACTTACTTACTCTAATAAGTAAGTTGTTAAAATAAATGCTTATTTATTTAAACAGTAAATAAGCATTTATTGTTTATTTTTAGCAGTAAATGCTAAAATAAAGTATTTTTGGTCAATTATTTTTGGTAAATTCATGATTCTCATGGATGAACTCTTTTCACCAATCGTCCGTATTATGAAAAGACATCGTATATATCGTCCCTCTAGCCATCGCAATACATTTCCTAATGAACAAATTAGATACGGGTGTTCTCCTCATAAGCAACAATCAAACTTCCAGTATTTTCAAATTATTGCCCAGCAGGCAATTTCATCACTTAAGTTTTACTGTGTCTATGTCTATGTTACTTAGACCCACTTTTGTCTTGCTATTAGTTAGCCATCCATCCATTCCATCCATTTTCATTACACCCTTGTCCCTAATGGGGTCTGGAGGTGCTGGTGCCCGGAACGTAGAGGCGCCTCTCACCCGCCTCTACGTTCCGGGTGAGAGGCGGGGTCACCCTGGACAGGTTGCCAGTCTGTCGCAGGGCAACACAGAAACAGACTGGACAAACAACCATGCACACACACACACCTAGGAAAAATTTAGAGAGACCAATTAACCTGACAGTCATGTTTTTGGACTGTGGGAGGAAGCCGGAGTACCCGGAGAGAACCCACGCATGCACAGGGAGAACATGCAAACTCCGTACAGAAAGATCCAGGGCCGGGAATCGAACCCAGGTCCTTCTTGCTGCAAGGCAACAGTGCTACCAACTGCAGCACTGTGCAGCCCTCTCTGTAAAAAAGACTGGCATACAGAACCTGTTGTCACCAGTTCCCCACCTTTACCCTTTTTTTTTGTGGTCAAGTCTTAAGTTACAATTTTTTTTACGTATACCACACATAAGTTCCAGTAATTTTTGATATCTCCTTGACTTATGACTTCACATCCTACTACTTATTGACTTGAAAACATTTCATCTTACAAGTATTAATTCATATTGGTGAAATCAAGCAAAAACACACTATTATTCAAACACACTCATAGAAATCGTTTGTTTCATCTCAGTATCTCAGTCTTCACCTTGTTAGTGTTTCATCAGAGTCCATGCTAAGGCACAGCTTTCACAAAATACTTCAGGTTGGGTCTCAGACACCTTCTGTTTGTCTCTGTCTGCTTGTGGGATTTCTAAAAAGCACTATCATGACGATGGTAGTGGAAGTCAAGCTACTGCCAGTAGTATAAAGGTAGACGTATGTAAAAGAAAGAGAGTGAATGTTGTGGCTCAAAGGTGGGATGACAAATTGTTCATGAGGCCAGCTGACTGAGATACTTTAGCCAAAAGCGTATTAAGTCAGAATGCACTGTGCCATGTTATGCTCGTGATTTCTCAAAATTAACACAGATTGGACGTTTTATGATGAAGTTCGCAGAATCATAACCCATATGTGGAGTTGAGCCATGGTAGTTACGAGTGGCCACAAGTCAGATGCCTGTGGTGCGAGGTGTTATAAATAGGGTAATATAGGCATGCTTTTTTTCCGTGTTGCATGCCTTCTGATGTTTCACCCTTTAGAGTAGGGACAGTTCTGACACACATTTTATGCACAGCACTGAGGATTGACCCAGCTGAGTCCCACTCCATACTTCCTGAGGTTTCGCGGCAGCAGCTTCATGTAATAAATCTCACATCTGTGTAAACAATGGCTAGCTTGGCTGGTAATTTATGAATGACCACAGGCAGCTTATAGAAGGGCTCATCGCTTTTGATAGATACTCTTTTATGTCATCAGAAAGTCCCCTGACCATGTATTATCACTTTCTGGTCTGCAGTTTTCTTTGAAACGTTTCACTACTGTGTGACGACAGGGGGCCTTGGTTGTTTTCTTTCCCATCTTCCTCTCTAGCTATTTTCTTCCCTCATCTGCTGCTCCCCTTTTGCATAATTCAAATCAGAGTTCCCATGTGAGTACCTTGCTCTTGACCTAGCTTAGAAAGCTCCTGATTGCTTTAATAGCAGTCCCTGGACGTGGAAGGTGGGCGTCTTTAAGGAACTCTGGTAAAAATGGCATGTTTGTACTGTGTACTACCAAGAGGTGGTTGATTACAACTGACCTCAAGAGTGTTGGGAAGAAAAGAAGTGCAAAAATGAAAAGTGAGCATGTGTGCTTGCATAATTGGGGCAGAGAGTAGTGTTGGAAGGTCAAGTAGAACACATGGTCAGCGGAGTGAGCTCTATAAGTGTATAAAGTCACAAATTAACATGCATATTTGAGGTGAGAGATCTCAAAATGTGAGGATATGATGTTTCTCTGCATTAAAACAGACAAACTTGTGTAGAAGATTTGGAAAAAGCAAAATTCATTTACATCCCGGCTTAGCATTAGCCACTACCCTAAGTGAGCCAAACTTTGGTTGGGGTGAGGCCTGTCAAACTCAAGGATTGAGTTTGAATTAGCCTCGCTATTCAAAGCAACTGAAAGGAGTTCCTGAGCCTCCCATTCTCTGCCAGCAAATTGGGAGGAAATCTGGCTATTGTGCAGAGTTTTGAAGAGGCTGCTGGTGAGGAGGGGGCTTCACACTGCACTCACCTACAGATGAGAGTGGAGACAAAGGGTCCCAGGACATCCAGGAGAGGCTTTGAAATAACTCTCGGCAAGAGTCGTAGGCGGTTTGGAGTGGGTCCTGGTGTTGACAGCAGTGGTCAGCCGTACTCAGTGAGTGTTCGACACCAAATGGAAATTGAGATTTAGCATTGCTTTGTAACAATGGGAAATATGAACAAAGGTAGAGTTTGCCTAGAAACACAAATTGTAACATGAAAGGAACCTAAAAGTAATTTTAGATTTAATAGCAACCCAGGTCAATTTTATTTCTATTAACCTATTCGACTGCTAGCCTGTAAGGTGTTATACGTCATGTTTTCCCAGAAATACTCCAATCCTCTTTTACCAAAATTGCACCTTCTTAATTTGATATTTCTTATTTTCTATAAGCTGATGTTGCTTTCCTTGTGTACTTATTCCAAGTTGAATTTGAGCAAAACACTGTAGTCATTCATTGTTCTGCTTTTCTGCTAAAAGCTTAAAGTTGCTTTGACGTTGCGTAAGAGAAGAAATCTTGGTTTGATGGTGCACCTGAGTTGTGACCTGAGTTTATCGGTGCATGCGCTGCATTGTTTAAGGAAAAACAGCCAAATGGCCCAAATGGTAAGCATATCACAAGACACATAAGCACAGACATTGGCAATGCATCAAGTCTGCAGCCTGGGGCTTTTCCGGAGTCCCTCACCCTAACAAGAGTCCAGCTGCCCCCTCCCTTGTGTGGACTACTATACCAGTGCCACCCCTCTTCCTTCTTATTTTTGCTCTTCTCTCTCTGTGTGTGTCACTCTTTCTCATTAATCAATGTCAAGCTGCCCAACAACAAGGCTAGCATTCTTTTCTCTGCCTGGCTTCTTTAGTTTTTTTTTTCTGTATCTCATTGTGTTCCTCCACCAACTTAGCGCCCACCGTCATCCTTTCACATGGCCGTAGGATTGAAATGAAGGCTTTCCTCTGTCTGTGTTAAATTTTCTCCAGCAATAGAAAGAAAAAATCCTTCCGGGTCTTTGTTTTGTCAAGATGGGGTCAAAAAAGGATGCGTACATATTAATGGGAGAAGAAAACTTTAGATGCAGTCATCATGAGTGGCATCGTTTTGCCTCTAAATCAAAATGTACCTACCTTACACACGGCCAAAGTACAACTATTGATATTTATTTAAAATCAATCAGCAGTGCTCCTTTATCATGAGAAAAAACAATTATTTGAGATGATAAGTATAATGAATCATCATGATAAGCAGTTATTAAAATATCAAACTTTCCATTGCAATTTTACTTAACTATGTATTTTTGAGTTGAAGACTTTTAAATACACCAAAATTCAATTTATTGTGGTCCTCTTGTTTGGGTTTGTTGACTTATGAGAAACATGGAAATATGGCTTCTGATGAGAAGGAGAGAAAAAAGTGACCTACTCACAATAAATATCTTTTTTTTGAGTAAGATAACCATGCTGTCTTGCTGTATACAATAAGTATATTTAACAAAATTACTTTTTACCATTGGTTATTCAAGAGTGTACTTAAAGGTGGGTTTGAATTAATGCCAGTTGATGATAGAAAGCCCCAAAATTCATTGATGAGATCATGAGCATTTGTTTATAAGGATGCATGTAAATCAGCAAGTACATTTGAGAAAGTGTGATCAGAAATCTGTTTTTTAATTAAGATAAATCAAAAATCATTGTGATAACAAACTGAACTAGAGTTTTTGGAGAGCTGTCAAGTCGAAGAATGATCTGGGAGAGGGAAAAGTAATTGGTTTAGTACTCAGAGACTCTAAAGAAGAAAACTGTTTCTCACAAAAGTCATGCTGTGTTACAGTAAAGTCAATTGTCCACTCAACCGAGAAACGGCCAGTCCTTTTTACTCTCTGTTGGTGGTTACTTTGACTTTAACCTGTCCACTTTACCTTCTGACTGTGTCATAATCATATATATATATATATATATATATATATATATATATACAGACAGACACACTCACTGTCACTCTCACTGATGCTTTTCACCTCCAGGCAGCAAGTATGAATTTGGTGAAGCAGAAAGAATGGATGGATAGATAGATTAAGAAAAGGGCACAGAAAGAGGTTGAGAACAAGAAGTTGAGAACAGACACTGAGCAGTAAATTACTTTGCCAATCAATCTTCCCCCCAGGTACCCTTGATGAAAGCTGTCCAAACTTTCCCCAAATACTAAGTAACCCCCATACAATTTGTCAGTGGGGAGCTCAGTAAGAAAAAGAAACAGAAAAAAAAAAAAAAAACAATTGACAAACAATGGCAAGATTACATTTTGCTGCAAGGAGAAAGGAAAGGAGAATGAAAGAGAAACATAGAGGTCAAGATCAAGACTTGAAGTACAAAACTTGAGTTACGGGAACAAGAGAGATGCTCAGTGGACACGGAAAGCTGAACAACATGGCTGCTAAGGAAGATTTGCTCTTAGGAATGCATCTTATTTCTTCTCAGTTAAGGCTCAGCGGCTTCTGACGCACACACTTCAGGCGCCCATCTTTGAACCATCACGATGTCATGCTTACCCTGAGGCAGTAAACATATTTCATAAAATACACAGAAACACTTTTTATTTGTCATTCTGTGGCAAAACAGCCAATGGGCTCTGACTTTTCACAAAGAAAAGTATGCAAACACGCATACGAACAACCGCATGCACTCGTCGAGCTCCTTTTGCCAGAAAGCAAGTTTCTGGCAAGTTTCAAAAGTCTCTGCCGAGAACAGTGAGGGGAGAGTGAGGGCTGTTGGGAATGTTAATTTGGTAATTTGTTGTTTTATATAAGCAAGGGAGGCTCAGTGAAGGCTGCACACAGTCAATGTGTTTGTATGCCATGGGGAACTTGTGGAAGAGGTGGAGTGTAACTCTGGCAGACAATGTCCAGCTTAGTGATGCAGATGACTTCCAACCAAGTTATTTTCCTTTGAGAGAATCGGGCAAAAATACCATGACGGTCGAAGAGCAAGAAGGACCCCATGCCCAAAGATGGTATTAAGATGTCTCTGATACATGTCTGCCCTCTTCAGTCACCCTCTCTCTCACTACTAAATCTGGGATGGTGGCCAAGTGCCACCGAGGACACCCAGGATAATAAATCATCCTCGTTTCAACATCTGTCCAGCCCCAATTGGCTGCCCACGGCCACCACCCCAACCCTTGTGAAGATGGGTCTCTGGCTTTATTCCTCTTTCGGCATCCATCCATACTCCCCAGAGACACCCCTTCCCAGACAGACAAAACATCTTTTGTCCAATGCCCAAGTGAAGAAGAGACCCTCTTTTCCCCTCCTTGACAAAAGACGTCTGAAGCCAAGATGGGGCTGCCAACCGAGATGCCTGGGACCCGGCAGGGGTGCCCCCGAGCCCCTTTCTACTTTTCTCCCGCCCTCTGTTTCATCCATCCCTCGCTCTCGCTCTCTTTTTATACTTTTTAATACTCCCCTCCTGTGGGGTCACTCGCTCAGCTCACACCCCACGCTTTTCATCGTGCTGAACTCTCAGGCTCGCATAAAGACATCAAGTGACAGCAGCGAGAGAAAACAGCCAGATTTGGCAGAAAGAGATATTCGACATGGCTGTCAGTGGCCATTCTGCATGCCTTTTGTACCCGTGGATGTAGTTGAAATAGATAAACAGTCATAGGCTGAAAAGCAGGGATCAGAAACTTGTTGCATTTATTCATATTGAACTAAGAAAGACAAAGAGGTAAAAACCTGCTGATGCTAATTAAGAAGAATGAAGCAAAACTCAATTCATGGTGTTTTGATTTGTTTTCATGACTGATGCTAAAACTAATCTATTTAATGGTTTTCTGTGGTTTCCTCTAAAAGGAAAAAAAAAGACCAAAGGCCCTGAGCAATGTGGCTGTCTTCACAAGGTAAAGAATATTTTGGGAAATTGCCTCCAGGCTCATCAGTTGTGAAGGCCTTCCTCCACGCTTACTTACACAGCTTTATTTGTTGTGAACGCGCAGAACTTTTTTTCCCAGCATCTCCAAGTTATGTCAACAACAGGGAGTAAAATACAGAATTAAAATACAAAATACAGTATTTTCTAGATGGACTTTCCTCTTTGTTATGAACACACTGCATACATATTATTGATAATAAAATGGCAAAGCCCATGAAATTGTTAATGGTGAAATCTCAATGAAAAATCATAAGTGTGTTACTCGCAACAATTATCATCATTATTATGTTAAAAATAATTGCAGGATTGCATATTTTTTCATATGATGGAGCACAACTTCTGCATAAATTTGGCATTTTTGAGTTTTTGTCATTTTAGTGCCTTCACTGCTGTACCAAAAACTTCAAACTTTAACTTTATGCAAATGGTTTCATTCCACTGAAACTGCTCAGGCATAGAAAAAAACATTTACCCACAAGGTTTTATGATGAATTAGTCAATTAGTGTTTGTGGCATTATTTGTTTCATGTTTTATTGTGAATTATGTAGATGGAGGCACCATAATTAATGTTTTGTATGCTTATTTGTTGAGATCATTATGCATGGAAATGTATTTGGCTGTTTCAGAGTTTTGAACACTAGTTCACTGTAATGTTACGATGGGAGCACATCTCTCAAAAAATGTCTTAGTTCTATTTTCATTTTTACCAAGCACACATTTTGTAACCTGATATCAAAAATATTATTAAATAACATCTTCTTTAATACGCCAGAGTGATCTTTAATCAGATTTTCCGCTTCAAAGGAAACTGCATTCCATTACAGCTCCTCTCCGCCCCTCAAAACATTTAGATTTCCAATTAGCTACAGAGAAGAATAGCTAATTTACCACAGCATGCAGGCGCCTGACGTCTCAATCTGCCCAGTGTCAGTGCTGTGAAAAGCAGCGCTCTGTACCCACGAAGGCGCAGACACACACTTACACACTTGCGGAGACACGGAGACCCGTAAAGAAATGAAGCTGTGCCTAAAGGTTGAAATATAATAGTATGAGGACTGCAAGTAAGAGTTTTAATGAACTGAGCAAACGAGTAAAGCACACTTAAAAAAAAAAAAGAAAATGTGAAGAGGAGTCTTACTGAAGAGCAGCGAGACAGACGGCATCTCTGTAGTGTCCCCAGATTGACTTGTCTCAGAGTGGACTGCCAGCCAAGCTACCCCCCACACAACAACCACATTGTCCGCTGCCCCAGTGAGCTGGAGCAGAGCTCTGTTCCTCAGGGAGCTGCATAGACACATGCTTATTGTGGATACATGTTAGCCTTGGCTTGATACTCTGTATATTCTATATACTGTGTATGAAGCAGAGGGGAGACAGAAGAAGCCAGAGGGGGGGGGATATGGGAAATGAAATGCATATGGAAATTAGTGGAAGCCACAGAATGGACAGGCCTATCCGACGTCCTAACAAACTCTGAAAACAGCGGAGACTGGAAATGTGGTCGTTATTGTCTTACCTCCAGCATACAGCAGTCTGACTGCTCTCAATTTGGAAAAGCAAGGGGACATTTATGTTAAACATTCCAAGTTAAACCAATGTTCACCATGGGGCACCAGTAAGAGTACATGTAAGACAACTGAAATATATATCTGACTCCAAAGAAATGTCACAGTGCCTCCATGATGCTTACTTTTAAATTGCATCATGTTTCAGGCAGTTATTTACCTGGTAGAACTCTGTGCTGCAACACGGTCCATGATCTGTTTAACAGTCCCCCTGCAACACAGCATGGCAAATCGGATTGTGTTGCACAGGCCGATTTGTGTAATCTGGCCCGTGAAGCTGTCAGTGCGAAAGTAACACTGTGTTTAAAATCGACATTATACAATCGCTGACCACAGAAACATTTTTGTGGTTTCATTTATTGTAGCTTGCAATTTTTTTATTTTTTTTTTGCTTCTTTCACATCTCAGTTAAGATTGTTGTTAAGTTGTATTTTTCTATAGGAAACCTTTTGCATTTCTCTAGACAAGTTCTAACCGCTGTCTACTGTCGGTATGAAAATTGTAAGAACCAAACTCTAGTGGTTGTAGTCATGTACAGCTAGGAATAGCTCGAATAAACTTAAGTTATTATAATAGTTACTTTACCAGCAACAGAAAGTTGTCCAATTTCTGAATTTGTAGTCGAAAAGGATAAATCTTTGCATTCATTGAAGGCTAGCAAATACCTTATTTTAGATGTTTAAAACAAATCATACACCCTTTCTATACAGCTATTATGAGCTATGACTCTTTTTTTAAATTATTTTAAAAAAAATTAACATTTTATTCTTTTGATTCTTATTACTATGCCCATGTTATGACTATGCCATCTCTTAAAATACCCATTTAGAATATGAACTTCCCTGTCCAGGACTGTTCTGGTATTAAGACAATCGTTTACCATTACAAATTGAGGGAAGAGGAGCCAGTTTTGTGGACAACATTTAATTGTTTGCCAAAAAGTTTGCGAGCTTTTGGTTGCTGCCTCCAAAAATCAGCTGCATGAATTTTGTTTCTTACGCCTCGCCTTGATGGGAAACATGGAAAAAACAGAGCTATGATACTGAATAGTGACTTCATGCAAATACTAGCAGAGCTGCATGAAAAGAGGAGGGAAAGAGAAGTCTCGACTGTTTCCTAGAACCCAAACAACTTTAGCTTGCAGCGCTCTGGCTCTCCTATGCTCACTTTCCCAGGCTGCTATTAAACATGCATATTTTCCCCTTCAAAATGTTTTGCTTTTATCTGTTCACTGGCATTAGCCAGAGCCCGGCTTGACTGACACAACCCACCGATGTGCATCTGTAGCCAGTCCTTCATTCACTTAAGGCCCATCAGCGGCCGCAGTATTTATCTTCCCTAGGGCAGCTCTGTGATAACACACTGTTAACAACAATAATGTGCAGCGCAAAGGAGCCACTGGAACTGCCCCTGTCAGGGTGAGTAAGTGAGGTCAAGGACTTTTATCACCTAGTGACGTTGCACCGAATGCACCCCGGCTTCATTTTATCACCATCCCTCTCCGACGCAATGTCTCCTTATTTCTCTGTTGTATCTTCTGTTCATCTTTTGTGGTTTCAGTCCCTTTTTCCCTTTAGTCCTCTGCTTTCCTGCGTTCATAGTGAGAAGAGATAAAGAAAAAAAAACAAAAAAAACAACCAAACTGGGAGGTACTGAACAGTGCCTTCTCTCCCCCTGTGCCTGAGGGAAAATTCTGGTGTTATTTTAGAAATCACACTGTTAAAGATTAATGTGAGCCTGGAGGAGTGTGTCATCATTCCTTAACGACAGGGCCGAGACACCGAATAAAGCCAACACTGTGTTCTGCTGCTCAGCCCAAGGACAGATAAGTCTCCTCTCGCTAAGCTCGCCAGAGCCCTCCCTTCTCCTTTGTCTGATAACTCTCCCATAAGTCATTTTTTTGAATTGCAATAGACAAAATGGGATTTAGATTTATTAAAGGAGTCTTAAGCCCAAATCTTCCCGGTTTTTTTTTCTATTATTGGAGGGGGGAATGCAGGAGGGGGAGCAAGGAAAGGTACAGCACACTAGCACAATATCAGGACACGTTTTATCTTTGCAGTTATAATAACAATAACAAAAAAAAAACAGTCAAGAGAGTATTTGCAAACATTTTCCTTGATGATTACTTTTGTTAGATAACTAATGGAAAGTCCCAGCTTCAAGCTGTGACCAAACAGCATCCCCACCCCCCAATAAAGTCATCCGTCATCATCCCATGGACATGCTAGACAGACAGACAGCTATAAACTTGGGTTCAGAGGCTAAGACAGCGCATCCTATCTGTACATGGCGATCCTTTGCTTCGCTAGCGGCCAAGAAAAGAGCGATAACTGCATATTAAAGAATAAAACACCATTGAAGATTAAGATAACAGTCGCTCACAGCTGATGATGCCAGTGATAAATTCATAACCTCATGAGGCTTGGTGGAGTCTTCGGCGTGTAATAGGGACATGGTATCCGTTTACTGATAACGGAAGAGCTCGATAAGCCACAGGACATCAGTCAGTCCCAGAGACCAAGATAGATGGGGCTTCACACTAATAGCGCTGTAAAGAGCCCTCGCCTTATATGGCGGACTAATAAAGTCATTTGTGACGAGCCCGAAGTTCAACTTAATAGAAATTTATTTTCAGGTGAATGTCGAGAGGAGGGCGTTTGTCTTGACCAAAACAACTAAAACTCTGTTATAGTTATTCAACGCACCAGTAGCTGCACTTTGAAATGATATGATGTATCTGTCAGTAACTGAAATGCTTGGCAGGTTCCTCAGGCTGCAAAGTCCATTATTAGAAAGAAGTTGTTCAGTCAGAGCCTCAGAAAGATCAGCAATGCCACTTTGCACTTTTGGCAACATTATTGTTTCTTTGAAGACTAAAACCGTCCCTTCAAGTGATCAAAGGCAGCAGTGCTACAAGGTTCAGATTAGAAGTGCTACTTTATCTTTTTTTTTTTTTTTTTTGTTAAATACTCCTCAAGGCCAAAGATGATACTGTATCGTTTTTAAGAAGCAAACAACCTGAAGCCAGTTTACCCAGCAGCCATGCACGGTTTACAGCTGTTGAAACAGGAGAGCACTGAATCATGCTAATACAATGGCCTGAGACACTGCAGCCACAATCAATTTCATTAGCCATATAAATCATGACTGCTTGACGTTTATTGTGCAGGTGATGGGTTTATCCTATGGACTTGGAGACAGCTTCTCTGGCGATAAATGTTGCTATCTTTTAAGAGCGGGCACAGAGTACAGGAAGAGAAAGGCTGATCCAAACAGGCAGCTGTGCTACAAAATAAATACAGAGATAATAAATAACACAAGTGTTCATCTGTAGGTTCATCTTTAATTTTTGTTTTTAGGTAAACATCATTACAAACTTTTTATTTCATTTGTTTCAATCTAATCAAGTATTATATTCTTATGTTGTTTTTGAATGTATTCATATTTTATCATCAATATCTATCTGTACCAGCAATCCCAGCCAAAGTAAGGATTTAGATTTGATCAATTTCCGAGTGCAGAATAAGTAAAAATCTGCATTGAAAGTTTAAATTTCCAGACTGTAGATCCTATTCCAAACAATAAAAAATTGAATTTCTGAAAATAAAGAACTTTTTACATATATTTATATTTTGAATATGAGTTAGAGGCATTTTGGGTTGGTGTCAAATGTACTGATCATTTTAAACTCATGAACTTAAAAATGAAGCCAAAGTTCTTGAACTGGTTTCAGATAGGACTAGAATTTTCAAACCATAACATGCATTTTTTAACCCTCGGATGCATAGTAAAGTCTTACAGCGGGCATGTTGCATGTATATTTGCATACACAGAGGAGAGGCTAATTCTTTTATTATTTGCACTACTCAGTATTAGACAATGGTAAAATGTGTTGCCACATCCGCTGTACAATTTGTTTTAAAACAAGAACCATTTTCTCTGCCTGAGTACATGAAGGAAATTTTCTTGTGCCTGAAAATTATTTAAATTATATTTTCCAAGTTTGATATTTTGGTAACACTTTGTTTGATGGGTTGTGAATAAGACTGTCATGACACCGTCATAAACAGGACATAACACCTGTAATGAACATGAGTAAGTCTTCATGAATATATATGACTCTTGTCATAAAGTGTCATTCGGTAAATCATGACACTTTTAATACAAAGTTGACATGATTCAAAATGTCTTTGTTATAACAACTTGACATTAACCAAGAAATCATTGTTTAATCAGTAATACTTTTATAACAAAATTATGTCAGATCATGATTTCCTGGTTAATGACAAGTTGTCATAACTTAGACATTTTGAATAATGTCAACTTTGTATTAAAAGTGTCAAGATTTACCGAATGACACTTTATGACAACAGTCATAAATATTCATGAAGACTTGTTCATGTTCATGACAGGTGTCATATTTATGATGGTGTCATGACACTCTTATTCACAACCCGTCAAATAAAGTCTTACCGATATTTTTTAGCGTATGTTTTTATATAAATAGTGTCTAATTTTTACCCACTCAAAAGCAACTTATGTTGCACTTGTCTGTTGGAATAGCGCTGTACAAAGAAATTTGTGATTATGTCCCTTGTACCATTTTTACTGTATTCATCCAGATAAAAAAATTCTTTATGAATTTTGTGTCAATTTTTTTTTTTCAGCAAATATCAGAAAAAAAGAGTTACACCTTTGTCCCTTATTATTTGGTTATTGTCTCAGGGAAACAGTGGACGGCTTTGTGCAGTTTGGAATAAATTCAACAGTGCAATCACTTAATTGCTGTTGGATTTAAGAAACCTAAAAAAATGAGCAGTCATCATAATTCAAATGTGATTATATGCATTTGGTAATCAGAATTGTTTTCTTTTTTTTCAAATTTTGTAAAAGAGCATTGCAAAATCCATTGTCAAAACAGCTAGAGAAACCATTTAGGGCCAGTATCACCAGACAATCTCTGTTGGCAGTAGCAGCTGGCCTAACTACTCTGGTCTTTATATGTTTCCACTGTGCAAATAATCTGATGGGCCACCAAAGGAAATCATGGGGATAAACAGTTCACCAGTTACGGTCCATTTGTTTAACACAAACACTTTTCTGTGCTGTATCAGCAAGTAATTCTCAAAATAATACACAGCCTAATAGCACCCATCAGGACAATTAGGTCAACATTATTATTTTCTGGTATTTATATCGTGGACGTGAGTTGTAAGAGCTCTCGATATTATCTTTTTTGAAAAAAGAAAGATTCAGGGTTCTTACTTGCTTGCGAAACTGTCGGGCAAAAACACTTTTTTGATCACGACTGCATGAATTTTCTCAGAAAAACAGGAAACATTGTTTAACTGATGTTGCATTTAAAGAGTTGTTAACACAGGAACTGAAAAACAGACTGACAAAGGGTTTTTATTAACAGTAGGGTGTAGATGTGTTACAATGGCCCAGTCAAAGCACAAACCTTAAACTAATAGAGAATTTGTGTAAGGTATTGAGTATATATGTTCACATTCACCTCCAATCTGTCTGAGTTTAGGTGCTTAAAAAAAAAAAAAGAATAGGCTAAAATTTTTAATTCTTGTCATGAAGCAATTCTTGTTTAAATGAAACAAGAATTTAAATTCTTGTTTCATGACATCAATAATTATACTTTAATTTGTAAAAACAACAAATAAATCATGTACTCTTTTCTCCTCAGTTCTCAAACTTGTGCTACATTTAATATTACATAAAATCTTCCCAAAAATATATTAAAGTTTGGGGATATAATGCGACAAATTTTAAAAGATCAACGGATATGAATATTCAGTCCAGTCCAGTCCAGGTCAGTCGTGTTTGTGTATTTGCAGGGGAAATCTAATTTTTTAGTCAATCTGCATAGCTTTTGACTTCTCCATCATTGTAATAGTCGCATCACAGGAACTGACCTCAGTATAAACCCTCAAAATATTGAAGAAAGGCCCTGGTTGTCTTATCCACTAACCCATATGTTGCTGCACTTAGCCTCAAAGCCACTTGAGACTTTTTACTCCTATGTTTGGCCCTGCGCCCAAACTCCTCCTATGTATGTGTGAATAACTGCATGTGATCCCAAAAAATGTATCAAAACCACAGCATGGACTTTCAGGAGGATGTCTGACCACGAAGTACACACAGCATAGATTGAAGTCAGTTAAAAAAAGACACTCTAAATAAAAAATGTGTCCTAATTTGCCTTTTTGTCTATTAAGATTTTGCACATCTGTCAAAAGATGAAAACCTGACAAATCCCTTTTGTCTGTCGGGGGGCAAAGATGTGCAAATGATATTGTCTAACTGATAAGCAATTTGCAATTTATCTGCCAGTTGTCAATTATTAAGCAACCTCTCAGAAGTTGCTGACCAGAAAAATCTTCACACCAAGAGACTCTACCCTCTCTGTTTGTGTCATATTCAATTGACTAAATTACACTCTTGCTTTAAATTTGAGATTTGTATTGACAATACTGAAAGACTTTTGTCCTGACATTTCAGTGCAGAGGACTCGGGAGCTGATTTATGCAGTACATAAATTCAGACATTCATTTATGCAATGGATGCATACACATCTTGCTTAGATGAGGAGTGAGAAATGAAAAGCTGATGCTGTGTGACCTTTCATTGGATCTATTTGACCCAAAGTCAAGACCTTAAATCTCAGAACTATAACCTCCTGCTTGCTAAAAGGCAATATCTGTCACGGATGTAATAGAGGTCATGAGAAATAAAGCAATATTATTATTTTCTTCTCTGCAGCCATGTGTCAATAAATGTCAACTTTTATCAAAATGAAGAGGCAAGATGCGATATATCATCACTCGAACGGCACGCTACAGCTGGTGCCGATGCTGCGTAGGCAATCCTCTTAGTCCAAAAGTAGGGTAATTTATTGGACTTCAACCTTGCAGATGTCATAACATCTGCTAGCAGAAGATCTATGACTCCACCCTTATTCACTTATGATTATTACTGATCATCTCCCCAAATGACTTATCAATAAAGCGGAGGCCAAGTAGATAATTTATCTGCACGGTTCTGTCAATAGTAGGTTCTGAATCAGCTGCCTTAAAAGGGTAAGGACGTTTGGTGATGGATGATTGCAGCTCCCATGAAAATATGACCCTCTTAATAAATTTGCAATATCCTTTTCTCTCCTCCTCCCGCCATCTCTTATTTTTGCATTCCTCTCGATCTCTTCTCATGAAAGTGAACTTCTTTCCCAAGGTTTGCTGAGGAAGTGCAAACTTCAATTTGTAACATCACATTCCTCTGATGGAAATAATTCTAACTTTTCAATTGTCAGGTGTATGAATGCAAATATTTGATTTACACATGAATGCCAAATGTTTGACACTGAATTACGTGTCTGTGCAAGACCTGTGAATCATGCAGGACACTGAAATGATGAGACAAGCCCGTCCGGGGTCAATGCAAGCCCTGCCGGGATATTTCACTATGGCATTTTCTTAATAAATCACACAAAGACTCTGGGGACATACGGGGTCAAAACTTGTTCTGTAAATATTAGCTGCTTGTATTTGACAAGTGGCCATGACTTTCCAGAGTCGCACAATAGTTCTGATTGTTTGCCTTCCAAATCTAACCTTTGTGCACTAAGCTCTATCTCACCGACAGTGCAGAGCTCCGTCGCAGGCCGCACCCAGATCCATCTGGATGCAAGGTTGGGTAACATAGTTACCTTTTTTAGCAGTGTAATAAAATTTAGCCAAATCTGATCTTCCTTTTGCTTCTAGCAGCGAAGCTAAAACTAAGAAAATTCCCAAGAAACTAACAGTAAGTAATCAGTGATTATATTAGTCCCAGTTTGGAAAATTATTACTTGTGATAATTATTAGAAGCCAGAGTGTGAAAATTTCCTACACTTGTTAAAGTTTGCTTTGGCAAAAGTCCCCACAATTTTCCCAACTGTTGAAGTAATCACAAATATATTAGGTTTGATGGACGCCCAACTTCCTACTATTTAGTGGTGTAAGTTTCAGCCCTTTTCTTTACCTTATCATGCCTTAGTCTTCTCACTTCGCTTCTTAATCTCTGTGAGAAACCTCATTGTTGTGGCATGTTTTCAAGCAGCCATAGTCCAGGTCTTGCTTTGGGTTAGCTGGCAAACGCCCTATCTCAGGGAAGTCCAAAAATAGCTTTATTTTACACCCTTTTAAAGGACATGCCTGAGAAAAGACATGGAGCCATGAGCAGACACTATCTGACTTAATGCTAAAAGGCGCACCGAATCAGACATGTATCCCCAGTCAAGCGGCCTCTGGCAAGTCAGTGTAAAAGGTTTGTTATCAGGGGGATTTCATTTGATTGCAAGAAACTATAGGCAAAACATACTGGAGACTTGTTTTCCTTTTTCCTTTTCTTCCTTTTATGGTTTCAATGGTGTTGTTTTATTGATTGGAAGTGCACCAATCTTGCCAGTATCTAGCTGTCAGATCCATTTGTTGTGATTATGTTTGACATAATGGTTGCTTCCTATTTCAAAGGCCGTCAGCGATGAGAAACTAAATTCTTCCCTTGCATTTTTTTTGTGTGTGTTTTTCTCGCTTTGCCTTTGACACAAATTGACTTTCTGTGCAGTTTATTATTCAACACAACCCATTGTGAAAGACCGCTTCCTCTCCCATCTATATGTCAGAAAGATCAATGACCCTTCCAAGGCATTGCCACCACAATGAAGGTCTGTCAATGGGCCAAGACGCTGCAAAAGTTCCCAATAAATGTGTAGCAAAACTTTCAATTTGTGGCTTTCTTGGTGTGGCTCTTGCAGCCAATGAGTTGTCAGTCAGGGCCTTTATTCAAGCCTTGAGGTTTGCTTGCTGCTGGTTCTTTTTGGAAACTTGCGGCTTTGTGACATCCACAGTCATCCATTCGGCCATGCTGCTGTATTGCCTCACATTATCTGGAGGCGAGGAGAATTGTTTCTGGCAGTAGAAGACTTACATTTTCCTATGGTACAAAACCTCCAAGTGGGACCCTGGTCTTTGTCTTTTTCCTCTCTGGCTGACGATGAGCAAGCTCTGACCTCCTTCTGTTCTTTTGTTTCTATTCTTTCAATGATTGACTTTAGCTGAGTATGCAAAACTAACTTCTTCCCTTTCTTAATGGGCCCTAAATAGAGACTTCTCTGAGGGTTGCTTTGCTTTTTCTTCATAGAAGGTTCTGACCAATTTTGCTTTCTCGTGTATGTTTTATGTTCCGACCTTCCTTGTAAAAACAGTGAGTTCAGTCTTTTCAGTGAGTGTCTATCTGCAGACCCTGTTTCTATTTGTCTGCTTGCAACAAGTGTCTTAAAGAACTAAAGCGGTGGTGAAAAACAACCAAACAAACTCCTGACCATGTCCAACAACAAGAGGTGTCCTATGAAGCACTAATAATGGTGGGATTTTCCGTCTCCAGTGCCCAGTGTGTAAGCTCACACCACAGACATGATGAGATACAAAAACACAAGCTGGTAAAATCGGGTTCCCAAAGAGGGTCTGTACAACTCTCAGTGGAAGGATTCTGCAGGTGGCTGCACTTTCATCGAGCCACGTCTAGATTTGTTTGCATTTGAGGTCATGTGGGCCAGCAAGAGAAGCTGTGTGCCCAGACACACATTTACACACTCTGTCTAATTACCCTCACTTCAGTGTTTTTTCTTTTCTTTTCCATAAGACATATTGACATGTCAGCATTTAGCCAGCTAGATACAGAACAAATGGACAATTTACCCTCCCTCTGTATAGTGGAAAATCTATTCCTCTCAACATAGGCCGGTCTGTATTTGGACCCGTCTCGCCACCCCAGAGGAAAAGTCACTTTGAGAAGACGTTGACACGTGCTATAAATCATTGCTCTGTCATCTGTGGCCAATCAGATTTTCCATAGCTAATTAACAGTTTGTGCTGCAAGGGCAGAAGATTGTTTGTTGGTGTTTGTGTTCCTTGTGGATCTGTATGTATCTACAGTCAACTACGGTCAAAAACCATCTCAACCTGACCTTGTGTTAATTCCATCAACGTCTTTGACAATGCCTTTGCTTGTCATTTGGTGACTTCACTGTTTTGAATTGCTTTGATCAAAACTTCATTTATGTCATGGTCAGAAAGTGTCACAATTAGTTAAGGTCTTACATTGAGGTTTGGAGAATTGAATTCCTACGCAGCAGTCACTGGACCACCTAAAGCTGAAACACATTAGGGCATCAGCATAACCACTCATACCTGCTTGCATGACTTGTGGAGTTTTATGTTACTCTTGAACAATTTGATACACATATACATATTTACACTCGGCATGCAGCTAAGTAGAGTCGGATACTCTTTGTATGCGTGCGCTTGTGTGTACGGGGTTTGGAGGCAGAAATTGTTGTATAGTTGTTGAACGCCTGGTAGCATTTTAGATGACCCAGCCAAGCTGTTCATTTTGTAAATTGTTACAGCTGGCTTTGTGCATTACAAGAAACAGAAGCCAACCCCAACTCTCTTTCTCCTACGTACTGTCTCCATGTTACCGTCAATGGCATTCCCATGTTTCCCCTTCCTATTTATTTGCTTCGTTTCCAGACCAGAAACACTAATGCAATTTATATATTTTTTCTAGTTGCCATATGAAAATGTTTTCAACAACCGAGGAATGTGTAATGTGTAGCTACCCTGAAAAAATTACATGTGAATAAAACACGGTGGCAGATGTAAAATAGAAGCATAACTGTTCTGGTCAAAAAACGTAGTATTTAAGACCTCAAAAGTCTGGTTTGGTTAGTCCAAATGCTCAACTCCAACCAACTTCCAACTACATTTAGAAATAGATAGATGTCTTTCTTTTGTCATCTTGGGAATGATTGCACTGTTTGCTACATTTCTCTATAGGTAATGTTTGGAGTAAAGTTGCACAACACATTGAATTGCAATAGATATGGAAGTTTCTATGTGTGCAAAATCACAGTCGTAAAAGACTGATTGGATGCAATATTTGGTAGAATATTGTATTTGCTATGTATTTTATTTATTTATTTATTTTTATTTCTTTTCTAATGATCACTATGTCCATAACATTCTTGTTTACCCATCAGTCATTGATAACTATGTAGGAAGCAGGTATAAAAAAAATAGCAAAAATTAGTCAGGTTGTTCAAATGTGTCTAATATTGCAGCAAAACAGCACTTTGAAATGGCAATATTACCAATTTTTTCATTTATTGTAATTGAAACATACTTGAGATCAAGTATGTTTGCTGGTCTAAATTGAAGGAATATACTCCAATCAATAATAATTAATAATTTTCATAATTTATAAAGTAAATAAAATTAAAGCTTTGGTTAAAAAAAAAGTACAACATTTTGTCATTGCAATGAAAGGATTGATTTATTTTAATTAGTTTTTACTTAATTGGAAATCTTATCAAGGGGAAGCAGGGACTATGGGGGATGCTCTAATAATCTGTACCAATATTTCATACTTGAACAGTTGAGTGCTTCTTCAAATAATCTTACAGAGTGCTGCTGTATCCAAAAAGATGACAGAAAACTTCTGTCAGGTAATGCACCTTTAACAATCCATGGCTTAGTTTGTTAAAGATACATTTTTCTATGTATATATTATGTAAAACACTGAGATTTCAAGAAGAAACATGAATCTTCAGTGCTTTAGATGTGTAGTAAGTAGGTGGAGAAAAAGGTTTTAAGTATCTGTGTTGCTATTAAAAACATTGGTGAAACTGAACACGTCTGGTTTTAAGCAAGAGGATAGAATAAACTGTTTTGTGCCACTAAGTTTTCCAATAGCTTCCAATAGTCTGGACAAAGTTACAAACACTTTTCTCTAGAGATCCAATGGGGCATGCACAACCTTGAGATCATACACACAGGTCATTATAATTTACTATAAATTGAGACCTTGCTCTTGCATAAAAAGAAGTTACTGTATGGCAGAATTTCAAGAATAGCCCCATGGTCTCTATGGGAGATTCCACAACAGATAAATGTCTCTTTTCCAATCATGGTGGACCACACTGGTTAAGGAAACACAAACCTTTAATATGTCAGCTCTAATATAAAGGCTAACAGTCCTGTCACAACGCCCATACAACCGGTCTACTGTTAAAGGGCAGATGGGGAGGATATGGTGCAGGAAAGGCAAGGCCCAAATATGCTGTATGGAGAAAGATTTAGACATAATTTCACTTAAACTCAGTTTACCGATCCCCCACGTAAGACCACTCTGAACAGTTGGCATCTCTTTCTCGATCCCTGTCGGGACAGAGACGAGCAGAGGAGTGGATACTCTAGCTTTCCACTGCGTGAAACACCAACTCATTGCAGTAGGGGCCACCCCGTCTCTTCATCATGCCCCCACTTCCTTCATTTCCTCTGGCAGACACTGGGAGCATTCTACCACCCATCTGCCCCCTTGTAAATATTGCTTGAAGGCTTAATTATGCACACTCTCACTGACGAATATGTTCTCAGTGAACTTCCCTGCCACGCCGAAGCCAGGAATTAACATCAAATGTGGGGAACTCATTCATTCAAATGCGCTTCATGTTGTGTTTTGCTTCTGGTTGTGTTTTGGTGACCTCTTGCCCCATTATGAGATGTCTTCCTTTATATTTGTATCCCGCCGGGTTTGTGTGATGAACTATGAACATGCCTCACTTTTGTCATCAGACAGTGTCGACTGTAACAACAGACTGAGGGCCTCTCAAGAGCTGGAATCAATCATGTGGTTTTAATGGATCTTCAGGCAAATTTCTTCTCAGGGAAAATTCAGAGTTGCATGATTTTATGATAAATGTTGAACAAATATGTGGTCTTGGTGTCAAAAATCTAATCATGAATATATGTTTCTGCTTTTTTTTTTTTCTTTTTACAGCAGATGATAAACGACCATGAAGATGACTCCCCAGACAGCTGCATCAAAAAGGTAGGACAATCATCATCTTTCTCTACTGTTTTTCAAGCCCTTTGTCTACATCTTTTATTTTTCCTAGCCACTACGATATTTTTCCAAGACGATCGATACGGCATCTATAAATAAAGTCCAAGTCCAGCATTTAGATTTTGTGCTATTTGTCAGTGAGCAATTACGTATCTAATAAGCCTTGCTTATCAGAAAGGACCTGCAGTGATCTGTGATCTAATAAGTCCCCTCTTGACTAATGCACGTGCTGTGACCGACACGTCTCATTGACCAGTCACTGACCACTTTATGAGGTGATGAATTTATTGAAGAGGCAGTGCAGTTTGTTTTTACGGCCAGTGTCACCGGGTCAAAACACGACGGTGAGAGAGTTCATGTCCATCTAATGGTCCATGAAAGAACAATGGCCGCTGCAGAGGGCACACCGAGGAGGCACTTTCTGGGAAATGCTGAAAGTATGCAGGCACAGCTCCAACCTGAGTTAATGACAGAAGAGGGGATTTGAACTGAAGGTTAAATGAAGCACAACAATAACTTATATTGCAGGGACACCCAAAAAAATAATAATTTGTATTCTTTTAAAAATTAACTGATTGATCTCGCGCTGCCTTGAATACCCTTGGTCTTTCTTACATTTTGTCATGTTACAAGAATATATTTTATTGTAGTTTGTTGCGATTTATGTGCTGGCGAGTAAAAAAAAAAAAATTGTGAATGACATTTTTATTATTATTATTATTTTTACAAATAATAAAAAATGAAACAAATCAGAAAGAACACTTTGGAGAAGATTGGTAATAAGACAAGGAGCCAGAATAGTTCATGGTGTCTCTGGAAGAGCAACACATCTTCACAGCTCTGGTCTGGTAATCTGTCAAAAGGAAAACTCCACAAATTGACATAAGAAGTCCCATTTCAAATTTGGAAATTTAACAATATGATCCTCTGATTAAATGGAATCAGAATTAAATGCCAGGCAATTTGCTATGTGTGGTGGCAACTCCTTCCACCACCATGTGTGTAGCTTTATGCTGCAGGGATAAAGAAGTTGGCCAGAGTTGACGGGAAGATAGATGAAACTAAACACACAGCAATTCCTGGAAGAAAATTTGTCAGAAGCTGCAAAAAACTTGCTATAGCAGCAGACCTTCAAACATGACAATGACCCTAAAACATACAGTCAGAGCTACAGTGGAGTGGTTTAGATGTAAACATATTCATGTGTTTGAATGGGCTGACTCAAACTCCAGACCTAAATACAACAGAAAGTTTGTGGCAGGGTATGGAAATTACTCAGCTCAGATGCTGTCAGCCTTCAGATGTGCAGCATTGGGTTAGATAGGATTGTTGTTACTTTTATTTGAAAAAAAAAAATAAATAAATCCATGTTTTGTTTTGTTTTTTATTTCATAATTGGTATCACATAAAGTCCCAGCAAATTATATATAAAGTTGTGACATCTGAAAAACTCAAGACTTGCAAGACACTATAAATTACCATGACAGAAAGGGTGAACTGAGCCAAAATTGTTTTTGGATTTTTTATATGTAACGAGACTGTTCGATTTGACAACAGCAGCAGATGAAAGTCAGAGCACTGGTTGGGCTGTGAAGATGCCTTGTGAGCTAAAGACTCGCTTCCACTTTCATTTACGGCTGTGACATATCCGGCTTTGGAAAAACAAAATCACTTAAATTTTATCATTTGCATTTCAGGTCAAGGGTCTTGCTGCTCCTTGTATAAACAGGCAGACCAGCATGTAAATCACCGACTGCTTGGTTGATGTGAAATCCTATGTTAGTCAATGAGCTTATTTTAAGAGCTGACCACAGCTGTTTTAGGCTGTTTGGAGTTCCCCACATTTCGTACAATGTGGAAAAACCTACTTGGTTTTATAAACTAACCTAACCACCTTCCACATGTATTCCCTAAAGCATTCACTTTAGTCGCACTGTCATAAGCATTGATAATTGTCACATAACAGTAGCGCAAGAGTTGCACTCTGCATGTCCTTAGCGGAAACATAGATTTAGCGTACGCCTGCCAGCCGTAAGTGAAGACACACTGGCTATATCTCATTATGCAGAGTGTGAGTTGTGGTGGGCCCTCGATGGGCGGTGGCAGACCACATGCTTGTTATGAATATGAATGAAATTATCCGTGAGCCATTTCGAATGACATGACTCATTCATCCACACGCAGGCGCTCACAAACACAGGGCAGGGGCAGCAACACTGACTCCATCTTTCTCCACTGTCTCGCTACCATTGCGGCGCTTGATTACCGTAAGACTCAAAGTTAATTGAGTTGCCGCTCACAAATAAACCAGTTCATTGCTTAAAGGCACATTTGTGTTATAATGAGTTATTCATGCTCATTTGTTGCTGTTTTTTGTATATCCAGCGCTCACAACAACGGCTTAAACTAACTTCAACAGATAGAAATGTGTGCTGACAGTCAATGGATAGTACTCTGACATGAATAATTTTTAAATCCTTTTAAAATTGAAAATATAGTGTGTGTGTTTTTTGTTGTTTCTTTCTTTTTTTTTTACTAACCACAGGCTGAAATTGACTTTGCAACCTGGCTGACTTTAATGTTACTGACAGCGTAAAGGGTGTGTGTGTCTTATTTCCCAAATACTGTAACCGGTTATCAGCCACCTTTTGTCATTATGGTGAGAAGCTTTGAAAAAGCTACTTTAAAAGTAGCCGGTACCCGAAGAACTGAATTTCATCACCCAGCAAACAGATAAAGCCAACCACGGTGTTTGTCCCATGCCTGAAGAGAATAAAACCAAATGTGAGGCTCTGTCTGAGATAAAGCACCAGATAAAATGGAGCGAAGATAATACCTCAGCTTCTCCAGCCTCACTTACTGAAAGCTGCCCCGAAATGCCCTCCAGAGCTAAATGTGTGTGTGTGCAGATATTCCTCTTTTTATGTGTCTATCTGTGAAATGTAAAGCCTGGGATTCATATCCTGGGCTTTCTGAGCCCCTGTGGCCTAAGCACATGCAAAATCAAGTTTTATGCATCTTCATGCCACACACAGTCAGAAAATGAAAAATGTCTGTTATCTGAATCCTCTCTCTGTTTACTTCCCTCCATCTTCTTCCACTTATTTCATCCCTCCTTGCTTTTCACGCAGACAGGACGGTGTTGTTGGAGCTAAAGATTGTTATCGGTGGCTATTAGTGATAGGATCAGGGATTGTTTGATTTAGTCTGGTTTGGCTATACAAAACAAGACTATCTTTCTGTTTAGCTGTCTAGACCCTGTGCATGTATATTTTTACAGACACACACAGGGCATTCACTTATGTCTGAAGGTTATGTGTGATGTAAAAGCTGACAGGGGTATCGGAGGACCAAAGTTTTGTTTAAGAATCCCTGGATTTAGAATCGAGAGTCGAAGCTACAGAGACGGGCAAAAAAGTGGACAGTCTATGCTCTGTGTGTGTGTGTTTGTCCTGTGTGTTAATCCTCATCTTCAGAAGAGCGCTGCTGTCCACGCCAACGCGTGTAAACACTCCGGCAGATCAGATGACAGATAATGACTTCCAGATAGACACCCTCTATTCAAGCAGCTGAGAAAAATCAATGAGCCCTGATTGCTTTTTTCCCAAGATGATCATCTCTCACCCGAAGGCTACTATCTGTCTCTCCCTCTTTATATATCTACTTCTCTCGCAATTTCTCAGTCTCTACCCTTCAAGCCACATTCATTCGGTTCTCAATACCGCTGAGATCGAATCAATTCATGCTGCTTTTCATCGGGGATTTACTGTGAATAGATACAGAGAAATATCTCTTTGAGACGATCAGGTCCCGCCGCCTGTCTGCTGCGTTCCTCTTCTGCGATTTGTCTGACTTAACAGGGACGTGTTTTCTCCATTCATTGATTCCATGTAGTCGTGTTTAAAGTACTTTTACTCACCGTTAAGCCCTCCACAGTAATCATCTGCAGCACAGTGTTTATTTGCTGTATACCTAGTAGAACTTACATTTGGTATGAATTGGGTAGATACCAGATCACCTTGTAAAGGTATTCCCATAGTTTAAAAAATATTTCTCAACACATCCATCCATCCATTTCCTAACATCCTTGTCCCTAGTGGAGTCTGGAGGGGTGCTGGTGCGGGAAGCGGAATGGATGAATGAAAAAAAAAAAAGAAAAAAGTTACACAAAAGTTTTTCACTGTAAAGATGGTTTGTAGTGTGTTTTGTTGCAACCTGAAGTGTGATCTTTGGGAACAACTGCTATAGGGTATGTGGTGTTACGGTTGACAAGCAGAGTCTGTTTCTTTCACAACTTTTTTTTTTTTTTTTCACGCTTTTGCTGAGTCTGCAAACTTTAAATGGGACTCGTTTCTTTTAACAATTTCTTTCTCCTCCCAATCTTCCGATATAAACTCAACAAGATCTGTGGAGCACCCGGCCAATGGGTTTCTTATCGACAGATTCTCTCACCTGAGCTGCTGTATATTTCCAGCTTCGATAAGTTTGACATCTGTTGCTAATGTTTCCTTGTTCATTCTGTCAGTTTAGGTAGTCCTTTAAATTACTTCACGACTTTATCGCTGACCAGTCTGCTGTGTTTTCTGGTCCTCATAGATGTTGTCCAACGAACAAATTCATGAGGCCTTCACAGAAACATTGAACTTTGATTAATATTCAGTTACACACAAATAAAATCTCTTCCCTGGCAACATGACTTGAAAAAACAATTAAATCCTCTGGATAATATTTTATGGGCTAATATATTTTTTGGGGAAAGGCTGGCTGAATGTACTTCTTTAAAATGTTCTACTTCGGAAACTAAGCGCCAAACAGAATACACTAAAGTTTACTCACATATTTCTCTCAACTGCAAATGCAGCCAGGAGGTTTCCAACTCCACTCCCTCAGTATCAAGCTGGAGAATTGAGCCTCTAAATGCAAAACATAAATGGCCCCAAATGTATGAGGGCTATTATGTGGACACAGGGAGGCTCATGGGTCACAGAAGTGATCCAGCGCTTCAGGCCATAGTTTACCTTCTGCCAGCACCACCACACTTCTCCCTCCCTCACCCTGTTTAAATAGGCCATGATTGATTGATAATTACAATAATTTGCTTGAAATGATTATCTGGATATTATAATCACTGCCACCCCAGCATGTGCAGCAGGGGCAAGTCATTTTCAATAACAGTGAACCTTACGCACACACCATGGTTGCACACACACGCACTCTCGCAAATCTTTTTATTATGCATGTTGATCTTTGTTAGTGTGTTACCAGTTTTAGAAAAAGTTGTAGTTGCACGCCTCATTTAACAAGTGTGCTAGTGACATGAATGATATTCACTCTGATTTTAATAATTTTAGTTAGTTTTTACTACTTTAACAAGCAAGAAATGCAGTTGCTTAAAAAGAATGCTTCTCCGTCTGGTCGTTTCTGTAATAAGCCTTGAAGAAGAACCTTCAAGAAGAACCTGCTGATTGGTTTGGAACCTTTTGGAGGAACATAGCACGTTCTCCACCTAATCATGGTCTGATTGTACTTTTGATTGACTGACCTGACAAAACAATAAATAAAAACATGGGGGTAATTATTTTTGGAAAAACAAATGTGATCAGAAGGATCCAAACATCTTCTTGTAACTTTCAGATGGTGAGCAAACACACTGGACCTTCAATGTCCTTTCCTTCCATCTAAAGCAAAATAAAAAGGGACAACTATATGTGTGTGTGTGAGTACTGGTGGAGTCCATGTGTGCGGAAGAGAGACATGGGGGTGTAAGGAATAATATTTGCGGTTTTTGCTTCGCCCCGAGATGACTTAATGATGAGACGAGTCTCTTTCTTCTGCCGGGCAGGGTTACATTTTAATGGGTCCTGAGTGACATGTTTTCATTTGCCTCCTTTCACCCGGTGCTACCACCACCATCACCCCACCGTCAACCCCTTCAACATACACCGCGGAACGCCGCATCTTGTCAGCTCTGACGGCAGGGGAAAAAGTGACGTGAAAGTTAAGACAGGCAGGATTTGACGTTCAGGTTTTATGTCCGTTTGGGGGCTTTTGGAGGAATGAGGTGCACGTGCCATGTGAGTCATTAAATCTCTTTTGTTATTCTAACTGTATAACAACACTGGAGGTAAAATTTTTCACGTAAGGGATACTTGAGGGTTTTAAAGTTAATTTAGTATAAATGCAGAAGAATTAGTCCCGGCGGCTGTATCTCATGGTTACTATTCAAGATGAAGCAAGCTTCTGCCATCTTAGGGAAACTCCTTGCACAAAAGCATATTGGTTGAAGTATAGGCTATGGTAAAAATGAGTATCCTTGTATCCAGCCTCTTTTAGCCAATAGGGTTGATTGGTGGCAGGTCACATGCTCCAAACAAAGTCAGGGTTGTTGAAGAGGAGGTGGAGAGTAGGAGGAGAGGTGAAGACAGAAAGAAATGGTCTTTTTTTCTTTCGCTGCCTGTCTTGTCTGTGGGAACTGTCCCGACCATGGTTTCTGCAGAATGCTGTCATTATGCCTTGTGAGCAGCTTTCGCTCAAAGGCCTGCCCTGTGCTGGAAGTGTGTTCAGCCATGTGTGTGTGAATGTGCTCTCTTGAGTGCCACTTTTAACTTCCATTGGGCACTTTTAACTTGTGTGCACATCCAACGTCCTTGTGTGTGAATGCGCGTGTGCACGCGCGTGTGTGTGTGTGGGCCTTCACTGACGCATCTCTGTTGTTATCGTCGATCAAAACCCAACGTCACGTCGTAGTGAAGCGCTGGGAGAGGAATTCAAGTGGGAATGAAAGAAAGAAAGAGTGGAACAGATAGAGAGCGACAGAGCGAGGGGGCGGAGGAGAAGCACGAGGTGATCAGAGGCACTTTCACATCAGCTGGCTCTCTGACCCCCATCTCCCTCTCGCTCTATCCTTTTCTTTCTTCCCTTCAGCCTTTTCACTCCTTCTATCTTCTCTCGTTCGCTCTTGCACTCTTTGTCTCTAAATAATCTCTCTCTCAGTGGCCGTTCCCACCACATTCTCTGGGGTCACCCGACAAAAGAAGACGGGTTATAGACAGTCGTGGGGGCTGTCATATGAGTTTCCTCACACGGACATGCACACAGTCACTTCCATTTTTTTTTTTTTGTTGTTTTCAGCTATCAGTAGTAACATGTTGTGTTGTGGTCACAGTGCTTCCTTCTAAACTGCACATTTGAATAAAAAGATCCTTTAAAATATTTGAATACTTTTTTTTTGTTTTTGCTTTTAAGCAATGATTTTTATTCAATAAGAATTTAAATGAGTGCTTACAATGAACAAGGTAGCAACTTTATATATGTGGTTCATGTTTTATGTTACCAATCATAGTGGTTATCATGACATGCCACTAGAAAAGTAAAAAGGCCACAGCAGCTTGCATTTTTTTTTTGGTATCTACAGTCAGCAATTCTAGAGAGTCATGTTGCACCAAAACCACATTGTTCATCCATTTTCTAACACCCTTGTCCCTAGTGGGGTCTGGAGGTGCTGGTGCCTATCTCCAGGTAACGGGCGAGAGGCGGGGTCACCCTGGACAGGTCGCCAGTCTGTTGCAGGGCAACACAGAAACAGACAGGACAAACAACCATGCACACAGGTTGCATGGTTCTCTAGGGAGAATTTACAAAGACCAATTAACCTGACAGTCATGTTTTTGGACTGTGGGAGGAAGCCGGAGTATCCAGAGAGAACCCACTCATGCACAGGGAGAACATGCAAACTCCGTGGGCCGTGAATCGAACCCAGGACCTTCTTGCTGCAAAGCAACAGTGCTACCAACTGCGCCACTCTGCAGCCTCCACCGTGTTCAATTCATTTCAATTCAAATCAGTTCAAATCAAGCAAATTGCATGTAATACAGTTCAGCTTGAATCAATTCTGTTTTTTGTTTTGTTTTATTTCTGCTAATTTACATTCAGTTCACGTCAGGTAAATTCACTTATATATGTGATTTAAGTTAGTTCTGCCTGTTTAGTTCAAGTTAGTTCCATTCATATTTCAAGACTGCTGCACTTAGTTCTGTTCACTTAAATCACAGTTAGTTCAGTTCAATTAAGTACAATTGAGTTCATTCCAAATTATAACCCAGCTCTGTGTAATTGATTTAAGTTAAATTCAATTAAGTTTTTAATTCAATTCGGTTCACATGAACATAGTTCTATTTAGTTCAGTTCCTTTCAGCTCGATTCAGTTTAGTCAATTCAGTGTTGTTTATTCGTTTATCAGAACAAACATCTCCTCAAGGCACTTTACAAGACAATTTAAATTCATGTCCAAATCTTTAAAATCCAAACGAGCCCAAATTTAATTTTATTACTTTACAATACGATTAATTTGTTTCAGAGCTAATAAAACACACCAATACACTGCAACTTCAAAGCAGTAGGATCAAATTTAGTTACCTACATTTTATAATTTAAACTTGTTGAAGCCCAGCACATTACATTGGGCCAGCTCTAGAATTAAAACTAGAGCTTAATTTTATTGCCGTTCCATGTCTTCGATAAACACATGAAGTAAAAATAAGATCTTGAAGATCTTTAATGTCTTTAATCCTTATGCTTAATTCTGTTTAAATGAAATGTTGCATGTTCAAAATTTTTATGATTTTTTTTTGTATTACTAAAAGGCAGCTGCATACAGAACTGAATAAAACAAATCATCAAGCATTGATGATTACAGGGTGAGGATTCGGATGTTGTTGCCACAGAGCGTGACGGTATTTGTGTGGTCCTGCAACTTAAACATTTTCCAGAGGAAGAAACTTTATGAGCACCTGACAGACTTTATTCTTCACAATGGTCAAGATTTTAGGTAGCCACTGTTCCCTGCATGTTATAGCAGAAAAATGCATCAGTATCAGGCCCAAAAAGTTTACATTTTCTTAATGATTCTTCCATTTGAAAGATCTTCCAGCATTGCCAGTGCATCAGTCGAGCAGAATTACATACAAGAGTCGCATGTTTAAAGCAATCAGTCCGATTGCTTCATACCTTCTGACATTTTATGTGTTAACCTGTGGTACACATCACCCTGATGATCATCTGAGGAGAGGAATGTGATTGGGAGAAAACTGATGAAATGTGTGGACTTTGATTTCCGATTTAAATTAGCTGATAAGCCTTTTTTTAAGGGTTCTTTTGTATAGATATTACTCACTAGCAGAAGTGTAAACAACACAACTGTTTTGAGTTCTTATGATGACGTCAATCTATGATAAAAGTTTTGCTATGGAGTGAAATTAAGCTACAGAGATGCAGATTATCTCATCGCCAATTTCCCCTTTCTCAAAAATGAGCATACATATGGGTCAGAGTTTGTTTTCAATAGATCACAGTCTTTGTAAGGAAAGTGATGTACACCAGTTTCAGACCACATTTTGTGTGTATGCCATGTTTATAAATGAATCCCCTGATATTGTGTGTGTAGAAGATACTTTCTTTATTCTTCAGTCGGTTCTGAATAAATAATGTAGTTTTGTGAGAAATTCAAGACAAGTAAATAATTACACAGTTTATGTACAATAATATGATTCTAATTCAACTTTCTAAAAGCAATTTACATACGTGTGTCATTTTCGTGTTGCTATTTCCCGCAACGCTTCTTCAACCTACCCAAAACGAGGACTTAATGAAGCAAAAACAGAATAAAGGAGGATTCTGTGAGCAGGATCGGGGGTCCCGATAGTTAGACAGGCAAAAGACGAAGTCAAACCAAGAGTCAGTAAAGATGGAACCGTTCAGAGGGCAGGAGACAGCCGGAGGCAGGGGGCGGGGGGGCATGACAGGGAGGAATGCCAGAATGCCCAAGAGAGGCTGGAGCTGCCAGGCCAGTCACAGACACAGCCCGTCTGGGGAAGAGAGACAGAGAGTAGTGGGGGGGAGGCTGGCCCCGTCAACACAAGGTCATGTGAAAAAAAAGGCCCCTGCCTTTCCAGCCACCCACCCTACATCTATCCATCCATCCGTCCATCTATCCTTATGTCCACACGTGGTAGTTGGGAAGGAAAGTAAACATTTTAAAAATTCAGAGAAAAAATAGAAAGAGAATGGTATAAATTAGAGGAACTTAGGGGGAATGATTGGGAGATGGTAGGAGACAGTAAGAGTGTGTCTATGAGCAACAAGTCCTGGGGGAGCTGTTAGCATCAGAGTGGTAAGTGAAGCATGCCGTGTGTTCAAGCTGGTCTGCTTAACTCGCTTCATTCTGAGGAATTAGAGTCAAATCTAGAGTCAGTAAAGATGGAACCGTTCAGAGGGCAGGAGACACGGTTTGATTGGCCCAGGATAAAGCAGAAAGTGCTTCTGTTTGGTTAGGTGTCAAAAGTCACCCGCGACAGTATTCAAAAGCTGGAAGAAAAAGTTGAAACCAGAAAACTTCTTTTTTTCTTTTTTTTTTCTTTTGGTATCTTAAAGTTGATATAAACACACAAAAAATAACAGAAATGCTTAAGAGCAAAAACAATCTTCTCACCAGAGTGCAATTCATCTCATTTTCAAATTTTGTCATTTTACAACTTCAATGGATTCATTTGGATTTTGTGAAACGCAACAAACGCAAAACAGAACATCATTTTGAAGTGGAGGAAAATTGATTCATTCTCTTCAGTGTTTATTTACAAAATAAAATCTGAAAAGTATGTCTTCAGTTGTATTCAGTGGAAGTATGTCCCTTGCAATAAAGTTCCAGTCCAATGGGAATATTTATTTGCCTACAGAATAAATGAATTGTGTTTGTTTGAAGTTTAAAGTTCTCCATAACTTTATTTCTGACCTGTCTTTCTCAGACTTCATGAGGATGTTTGTTCACAAATATCATAAACTCTTCAAAAACATCCAAAGCGTCCACATTACAGTGATTGTCATAAAAAGACCAAATAAGACACACACATCATTCCGTTTTTGTTGACTTTCATATGGAATTGGCATTCTTCAATGCGTTTTATTTAGCTACATATCAGAGGTGTAGATATAAATGCATGCGCCTTTTCAAAAAATGTTTCTGTAAATGATCATTTGTTAACTTGTCAACCAATCTTTAATTGCTTGACTTACAATATGAGATTGAACCCTTTTTTAGCTCTAGCAATTGATCTTGTTTAGTCAAAAAGGAGAGCCATGTTGTTCACAAAAGTGTTTTTTTCCCCCTCAGGAACAAGACAAATACATAAATAAATATGATTAATTTTGCCAAATGAGCCCAAGATATAGCATAATACAAGACATCAAGGTGTCGTGAAATAATTTCTAGCTATGTTTTTGAAAGGTCATTATCAAACTGAACACTATAAATAGCAATAAGAGATAATGTAGTGTTTTCCATCCCTTATCTCCTCCACTTTGGATTTCATGCATTTTTTATTTGAATAATCTACTCCAAACTAAAATCACCCAAACACGGGTTCTTAATGCGCTCCATCCTTACTTTATCCTTTATCCTCACTTCCTTCCCTCTCACCCTTCTTTTCATCCCTCAATCCTTCCTCCCAGTCTTAGCCGAAAACAGTACGGTCTTTGACTGAGTCTTAATCTTCATTACGGGGCATTAGTCCACCCGGGAGGCCTTGTCTCGTCGCCCCGCAGCACAGCCTGGCACTGTCCCACTGGGGACGTCCTGCCACAGCGCGGCACAGCCACCCTGCCAACCCCTCATGCCTCCCACCGGCTTCACCTTGGTCGCCCCTTCGCTCAAATGAACTGTTAAATAAAACGACGGGGCTTTAATCCACATGAAGGAGAGTGTGATGTGGGGCGGGGGGGTGGAGGTGGCAGAGTAGATGGCGAGGCTGGTCAGGAGAAACAATGGAGTCGGTCCTGGACGCCTTCATTTAAAGCAACCATCAATCATACTCACCATGAGACTTCACTTTCTTTCTTTGTTTTTTTTTTTTTTTTTTCCCAAGGATTCTATCATTATTGACTAAATACAAGGGGATTTAGAGCGACAGTAATCTTACACATGTGGCTCATATATAGTCCGTGAGCATGGCCTAGTGTCAGAAACGGCATATGTCTTTTTTTGTCTTAAAATACAGTATAAAGCTGATCTGGTTTGGGACTGACTCTCAAAATGCAAAAAAAAACAAAAAACTATGGTGGATCATTTTTATCCTATCTATCATGCCGTTTCAGACAAACAGAAAAACTCATACTGTATCAGTTTGCCGCTGAGCTTGCTAACGAGGACATTTCCTCTGTGCGAATTAGATAATTAAAGAGGATAGCTAATTGAGTAAACAAGCACCAGGGCCGTCACCCCTAATTAAGTGATTACAAGGAAGAGCACCCTCGGCCGGCACAGTGCTAATTAACGTGTCCACAAATACACACAGGGACACGCGTGAGGACATGGGGAATTATCTGTTAGAGAAACAATGATTAGGCAGAGTGGGGGATCCCAGGAGAGGCCCAATATGTGAAAGCATCACACACACATGCATACACACACAAAGAGCATCATCCCGAGAGAGGTTTTCTGTGTCTTAGCACTAATTCATACTGGATAATCCCTTTATTCAACTAACAAAACCGAAACTTGCTTAAAGCAGTCGTGGAGCGTGACCGACACAGCTGATGTTAACCCTTACAGCTGGTGGCTGGACACTGACAAGGCTAAGGCAAAGTGCTTGATTTAAATGCAATTACATGCATTTATTTTTTTTTTCTTTTTTATTCCAGTGGTGATAACCGTCTAAAGTACCTGACTTTCATGAAAAGAAAAAAATAATAATCAGTGCCCAAATACAATAATCCAATCAGAGACATGTATATATTTACATATTTTGTTGCAGTTCTAGAGTCTGTTTGTGGGGTCAACCCCGTTTTAATCTCCACTGTGACATTTCAGATCATAATCCTTATATGCAAGGATATTATCACAAAGAGTGTTTCCTTCAGGGAGAATTATCCAGAACATTAACCAGAGAGCGATTATTTTTACCCGACTCTCCCTGGGGAATAGAGCAGACATGATTTATTCCAATGTAAAATATATCTAGTCAAATATTTATGTTGATATTGATGGCTTTGCTTCGTGAGGAGACATCCAGTCATGAAGACGTGGAAGGTAGGCACGAAGCTAAATGAAACACTCTGAATCCCAGAGTCAGCTCTAATTTTTACACTCACAAAACTGTAATTATTACATCTTTTCATAACTTACTTTTTGTTCACCTGTTTTTCCTTAATGCACCAGGTCAGATGTAATTTTTTTTTTCCTTTTTATTTATTAATTTTTTTCCACGTGTACAGGTTTTTCACTGCAGAGCACAAAAGCAGATCAGCTAGGCTTTAAATCCCCTTACAATGGCAGAAGAGAGTGGAAAAAAAAAAAAAGAAAGAAAGAAATATATGCATTAATTAAAAAACGCTCCGGGGATGAAGTCTAATTATTTTTGGAGCAGAAAAGATTTTCCGTGTCGGTCAGGATAACTGCGGTGTGGTGTTATCTGCGGACAACAAGGCCGGCCTCTGCTCCCCTACCTGCACCATTGTGAGGCTGATTTAAGATCCCCAGCTAATGGGCATACCTGCCTGACAAACATGACTTCTTAGCAGGTGACTCCCGTCAAGTATGTCTGAAATAACAGGTAAATGAATTAGCAATAAAATGGACTTAGGGTTAACAGGCAGGGGTGCCCATTATTACAGCTCCTAATCACTAAAGAGATGCCATTCACTTGCCTTAAGAAGGCAGCATTTTTCACCGCTTGCTGGCCACAGGCCCCCTCGGAGCCACAACACATTTCTAATGGAAGGCTCTCTGCTTGAGCTCCAACCTCCCGAAAGCCCCCGACCATTTCTTTCTTTCACTCTCTTTTCTCTCCTCCACCCACAGCCCGCTGCAGCTCTCCCAACCCCCCGTCCCCTCCTCCCTTTCTCTCCTGTAAGATTATCAGTTTTGATTACCGCCGGCAACAGGCTCTTACCAGCAGTCGGAAGCGGCGTCTCACAGACCTGAAAGGCCCTCAGCAGGTCGCAAGAAGCTTTTGAAATTACGGGGCTGGGGCTCGGAGGGGAAAGTGCTCCGCTGCGCCAGTTCGCGGGCATTTAATCAACTCCTGACTTTTGATAGTCAAATAATGGCTAATTACAGTAGCACCTGCCCACAGGGTTAAAGGCTGGAACCGATTTAATGAGCGAGAAGGGATGGAGAGAAAGAGACAAGAAAATGAAAGAAAGCTGGAGAATGTGGGGGCTATTATCCTCATGTCTTTCTGATTGGGGTGCAATGAATCACTAAACCCTGGGATGCTCTTGTGTGCCGCAACCTCTTCCTTACAATTAGGAGTTGTTTTTGCCCCCCACCCCCCTCATTCGGGGTTCGATGATTGACGAGAGCGGCGTGGCGCAAGGTGTGAAGAATGCGAGGTTGGGAGAAGTGAGATTGACTGTGATTAATAGTTTGTGTTTGTATAACTGTAGAAAAGACCAGAAATTTTGAAGGATGCCTATCTGAGCTCTCTTTGTTTGGTCTTTGATTTACACTGATTTGACTTAAAAATAAGTTTCATAAAAATAAAAAAAAAACATGGGAAAATTAGATTCTTTGAGTTCAATTTTGTCAATAGTCTACGTTTCTTTTGCACTTTTGTTGTGTTCAGTTGTAGGTCCGCTGTTCCCTGTGTGTTGCCCTTTTTCAGTTACTTCGTTTTTCTTGTGCTCCTTAAGGTGTTAATATGTTCTCTGTCCCGTCTAGCTTTTCTCCCTCACTGCTTCATGGACCCCACAGCTGCAGCTCATTCAGTCAATCAGACTCACTTTGTTCATTTTCACACTAATCATTCCAGCCAATATAAAACTAACTACAATTTTTGTAGTTTTTTGCATGGTTTTCCATTACACTACACTTTATATGTGATCCTGCCTACCTCCTGCCTGTCGTTGGGTGATACGTCACTTCAGTTAGTTTTCAAATAGGTAAAAGCAACAACTGATGGCAGCAAAACACTCCATTATCTCTCTTCTCAATTTGTTAGTCCATCTTTGTCTCGTTGTCTGTGTCTCCAGGGAGTCAGTTGGACAAACAATGATTGAAGAAGGATGGGTGCTGTTAAAGAGACGATTTGATAGTTACCGTGGGACATCCTCGTGTTAAAACAAGATGTGCTTGATAACGCTTCTCTAAATCTACACCGTCTAACACGCTTCACATGACAGATTAAAGCAAGTTAAATGAGAACTCTCTCTCTCTCTCTCTCTCTCTCTATATATATATATATATATATATATATATATGAGTTGACTGATCTGTTTATTTTTCTCCCTCTATCTTTTTTCTTCCTTACTTCCTATGTCTCTCTCTTCCGCTTTCCTTGTGGCCAGCGACAACTTAGTCTTTGCACTCCATTGTTCAGGCACAAAGGCGATGTAGAGACACGTCAGCGTTTACAAAGATACAATGGCGCAGCTCAATTACTCAAATGCTGCTTTGTACCACGCTGAGGTACATGTGTTTGTAGGTGAAGCCGGCTGCGCTCGTTCACCAGAAGGAGTCCCGCACACCCGCGGTGAGCGCCGGAGCAGCAGTAAGATATTAACCGAGCTGCGGCTGTGTCAGCAACGCTGCACTGTGTTTTTAGTCTTTCATGTTCCATTTATTTGACCTCTAACCTTCAAACAAACAGCAGCCTCACTTCACACACTCCCCCCACCCGGGCGTACACACACCTCTGCACCTTCACATACAAACACATCACACATGTGCACCCCTTCACACCCCTCCATGCACACATCTTCAGGTACAAACGGAGTAATCCAGACCCTTCCTCTGACCTGTTCCTTTTCTGAGCTATTACAAACCATATTTGCCCCATCCAATCAGTTTGATTAATCATGCGCCAGGCCACAGGCTTGCAATCAGATGACCAGAGCATTGTATCCCTCTCCACACACACACACACGCACCCCCACCCACCCCATACGCACCCTCACCCTCACACTCTGGTGCTTGTGGGGAAGTATTTCCCCATAGACGTACTCAGTGTGACAGCACCATAAACTGGCCATTTATCAAAGTGTCCCCCCAGTACATGCACGCTCAAAGGGACTCAATCACACACACACACACATGCACACACACTTTGAGATTAAAGAAATAGTCCCAGGGCTTTGTCTTAGTTGTGCATTATCAAGCTATCTTGGAGCTGAAAATGTTGGTATGGACGTAAAAAATGAAGTGTAACTTTTCAGCTTCCGAATTTCTCCACCCCATTACCCTGAGAGTAAGTTTAGATAACACATAGCAGAGCCAAAGTCCTACTTTTGTAAATTTTATAATATAGAGCAATTATAAATCTATTTAATTCTCCCCTCCCACACAGACAGACATATGTGTAATTGATCAATAGAGTAAAAAAAAAAAGCGAAATCTAGTTTATGAAGAAATAATTTATTAGGAATAATTTGTAATGACTGATAAATTTTGATTTTACCCTCTGATCAGGCTGTTAAATCCAACTCATCTCATATATCACAGCCTGATTTGTCGCTTTGCCTCAGCTGTTTCCCCTCAGTTAGACAATTTATCGTCATGTTCACTGAACAATGTTGGTTCCTCAGAATTTAAGGTTTTTATTCCCCCAACACCAATTTTATGACATGTTCAGGCATATACATTGTTCTTTCCTTTGTTTTTCTGTTGTTGCTATTATTATTAGCCCTGCATATGAACTTGTGTGCTTTAAACTTGATAATTTATCTAATGTGGACACTCTTATTTTGAAGCATAAAGGAAAGTTTTAATGAATGACCTTGATAGAATTAATTAAAGCAAATATTGTTTCGCTGATCAACAGATGACAAAGATTTTTATTTCACAGAATACCACAACCAGCTGTTAGCCACTAGCAATGCTAGCGTAGGCATCTGGAGTTTAGTGTTTAAGAACACAATTTTGTGGGATCGTTGGTCTATTTGCTAAACAAAGAAACTAGAATTAGAGTGAACCCCATCATTTGGGGGTTTTTAGGGACCACAGCTGCCTTTGAACTTCTAAAATCTGCAAATACTCGCAACCGTTTCTAAAAACCCTTGTAACTGCTCATTTGGATTGTTCAAACTCCAAATATTCCTTATTAAGCGTTATATACACACTTGATATGCATGCTGTAAAAACAGTTTTAGGTACAAGCCATGATTTTTCTTATTTTCTCTCTTAAAGGTATACCTAGTTAAGGAAAATAAATGGTACTCCTGGATTGTCTGCTTTGCAAATGTCACCCAATAGTGTGTTTTGTAGCATTGTGCATAGACTTCACAAGCACAGGTTTTAATTTTTTTTAATAAATTACATATGCTCCACCAAATAAAAAAAAAAGAAAATTGACAACTTGACAATTTTTTGCAAATAATTTGGAGTCACGTCCCACAGAAAAATTTGTGAAAAGGTGAATCCACTAAAACTGAAGCACAAATAGGTGAGGGCTCAGTGTATAAGCGTTAAAAAATATATGCATAGTTATAAATTGTTCTTTTTAACCAAAGACTGTTGAATACCTTGTCTCAAGGGCTACTTGTAAACAGTATAACAATTATATTATATATATGTTGTTAATGTAGCTGCTCAAAGCTTAATGTCATCACAATTATGGTGATACAACACGATTAAAAAAATTCAGTAAAAATCCTCTTCAGTTTTAAAGTGTACAGATATAAAGTTTAAATATTTTCCCATCTGAGACCTTGCTGTCAGGTCTTGGAGCAGTGGTTTGAGTTGCCACTTCTCTGTGTGCTATACGTATCCGTTTGTTTGTGTGTCAGAGTCTTTTGTCCTTCGATATTTTGAGGCTTGAATGAAGCCCGCTCCGCTGCTTTTCTCCACACACCACTCAATAGTAATAAAAAGGGAGATATTCATAGACACATGGGGGGCCTCTCACTTTGCTATATCAGTTGAAGATTTAAAAGCCCCCTTTTCTTTCCCCTCCCTCTTTCAGTCTTTCAACCTGTTCAGACAAAGTGGATGCAAAAAGCTTCCATTCAAAACTGCTATTGATTTCCACAGCCATGAATATGCACTTTTTGTTCACAACATTTTTCATGGATTTCTTTTTCTGTATTCATAGTTGAGTTTTCTGTCAATACGTGAGCATAGCTCTACACTCACATTTGGGAAATACGGCATCGCAGATTAATGTCTCTCCTCACAGTGAGAGCTGCACTCTCAGACAGCTACACCAGCCATGCAGGCGGGTTTGCAGCAGCTCACTGAAACCTTTTTATTGCTGGCCTGTGTTCCAGAGGGCACTCTGTGTCAGTAATCAGGATATGGGGGTTATCCTGCCTGACCTGCTTATTGAGCCCTCTACTGCAGCCATTTCCAGTCTTAACAAAAAGCGCTGCTAAAAATAATAGATCTAGCATAACAGAAAGAATCTAAATTGTTCATGAGATATTTTTATTAAGCCCTCAGTGACATAAAAAAGTCTTCAAGAGCAGAATGTTGTGGTAGTATTTTTTCAAAAGTTTATCTCTGATTACATACAGTATAAAGTGCATTGCAAAAGTGTTCGTACCTTTTGAGCTTTTTTACACATTTTGTTCACATTACAAATGCAATGGTGACTGCATTTAACTGGATTTTATTTGATGGATAAACATAAAGTAGTGTATAATTGTGAGGTAAAATATGCACGTATGTTCTTTAACATTTGTTTCAACCAATTAAAACCTGAATCAGACTTAAACACCTTGTGGAGCCATTTGTCAATGCAGCTGCCAGGCTTTGTGCAATGGAAGAGACAGATATTGGTGATGTGTGGTGTTAGTTTTCTTCTGAAAGTTGAGTTTTCTTCCAAGTGTTTGCTTCGTCCTCTATGTGATTCATTTCTTAACTTTGTTTCAAAGCATTTATATGTACAGGAACTCACTGATTCCCCAACCTGAACTCTGGATGTCTGCAGCTTCTGTAGCGTTATCAGGGGACTCTTGTCTTCTTCTTTAACTGACACTCTTCCTTCGCTGCCGTTCAGTTTAGGTGAATGCTGATGTCGTCTTAAATTTGTCGTTTTAATCTCCGCTTCATTCTCCTTCACCTAGCTGCTGTCTCCCTTGGTCTTAATTCTGTTTGTTCACTTATGTGCCCTCACAAACCTCTTTATGCAATGATTACACCGACAATCGGTTTATGTTTATAAAATATTGTTGCTGGACGATAACAACGATAGAGTTTGCTGCCTTTAATCATACTTTTGCCATTAAATGTGCATTGTAAGAAGTGAAAAAGCAGTATTTGTGAATTTGGAAAAATTTAAATGAAATTTAATCAACAGGATGAAAATTGGTTTCTTTATTTTACTCATTTCAAAGCGTGATCCTCTTGACATGTAATAGTTTGTATATTTTAAAGGGTAATGTGACCCCTGACCTTGGTGACACTGCAAGAGAGTTTCCCAAAATGTCCATCAGTGTCAGGAAAAGCCGAGACAGCTGCCGAGACGGAGAGAGAGAGAGAGAGAAAGAGAGAGAGAAGAGAAATGGCAGTTGATTGTTTTTCAAAGGAATTAGCCCGGCCTGACCCTCTTGAGCCAAGCCATCTTTTGAATGGCCTGACACTTTATTTGTTTTGTCCCTATAACAACAGAATCTCTCCAGCACTGCTGCGCCCACTCGCCTTGGTATTGTCACAAACAACTAGCCTCACTTTTCCTCTCCCCCCCGCCATCTTCGCGGTGGGGGGAGAAAAAAAAGCCCCGGGCTTTTTCACACAATCACAGGAGGCAACGCCACGGAATGTGTGTGCTGTGATAAGACAAGACGATGGGAGATAGATATGGGAAGGGCAGCGGCGGTCACGCTCTCATACGCGTAGCAACCTACTCACACAGAGCCGGCTCCTGCCCAGGAAGCAGAGCAGGTGAATAGTAATGTTTGTGTGTTTGATCAAATCAACAGCAGGGAGCGGTGAATGAATCATATACCTTCTATTCTTTACAGTATATGTCACCTGAGTGTGAAGGCAGCGTTTACTTAAATGTCTGGGTGTGTGCAGGCGCCCCCTGTTGCTGATTTTTCACACAGAGTGAAAGCTACCCAAGAGGACACACATGTTGTTGTTGTTACTCACTTTGCAGATTTTTACATCAAACACATTATTCGCAGTAGATAATCGTAGCCAAAACGAGGTCCGGCAGTTCGGTGAAACAAAGGTGCTTAGCTTGTGTGATCTCATAAAAACTCCCCACATCATTTCCCTGCTTTTTTTGTTTTGTTTTGTTTTTTCACACAACACACATGCACACACAGTTCTCTCCCATCAATCCCAACATGACCCCATTTCAAATTCATTAACAAGACTTCAGAACTTGCAGACACAGCAATCACCCCAAGCAAAAATAAATTCCAGCGCCAGAGGATACAGAGAGTTTGTGTGTGTATTTGCGTGTGTGTTTGCGCGAGTGTAGCAGTCGGAGCAGCGCTGCGTCGCACGCTGCCGAGAGGAGCGAGGAATCTGTTTGGATAACTGCTGAATGTTTTGGTTCCCCCACGGTGCCTTGGAAAGCCGTGCAGTCACTGTATCTTTTACAAATTAGCCAGTGTTGTCTACCAAGCACTTTCTCTTATCCCCGGCCTAAGCCCTCGTCTGCTCAGTGTGGGAGAACCCTGGGTGGGTTTAGAGAGACCGGAGAAGTTACTAGAAGGGAACAGTGAGGAGAAATAATGATAATAATAACAAAGCAAGACTATAAATTTAAGAATAACTGGGAACTTTTATCCCTAATTAAGGCGCTACAGTCCAGCACCACACTCAGCTCTGCTCTTGTTTGAGATTGTGACAGAACAGCTCATGATGATCAAAACCACGTACGGCAAAGCCCACAATTATTCATACCTCTGATTTTGGTTTATAACACACACGCACACACAAACATGATTCTTCTGAATGGAAAGTAATAGCAACATTGAGTCCAGATTTGAATCTGAGTGTAGCTGTCCTCCAACTTGGACTAGACTTGGAACTCATCGCCAAAGATAAATTGTCAAAATTGGAAAGATGCAATTTTTACAATTATAAGAACTTTGTTTTATTTTATTTGAAGTCAATCTTTTTTTTTTTTTGGACTGATGCCTTTCAATCAGAAACTAATTTATGTCAAAGAAAAAAAACTTAAAATCTAAATCTTTTGCACATGATCAACATTGTGATCAAAATCAATTAGGCAATAAATCTATCTGCCTCCAAGTGATTAATAAATGAAAGTATTAAAAGTTTGTGTTATTAATTTTAGGTTGTTTTGGTAGCAATACATCCAGTACGTCATGTTTGAATTAGCTTTTTTTTAATGAATTCTGTAAAACAGTTTGGTACCAACAACGATGGAACTTGGACTGACGAGGATAAACAGCAGATTTTTTTACGAGTCCTGGTCTGAAGATAGGCCCACAATAGCTTTAGAGATTAGGCAGAATAAGGCAGTCCAACGCAATCAAGCAACAGACATGTTATGAATGTAGCTAGCTCCACAATAAACTTTATTCAGAGCTGTAAGAAGAGGCATACACATAAATCACATCCCCATAATCCAAAACACGCATAAAAGCAGGAGCAACAAGCCTCCTTTAAAACATAAGACAAACTGGATTTATTTCTGAAATAAAAACTTGGATTCAACTTGAGTTTTTGACCCAATATCTGAATGAAACACGACTTCTTTGCAACAAGTTGCAAAATGACTCTTGAAAATCATGAATAAGAATAAGTCTATTTTATTTTACACTTTTGCTAATCATAAAACTCTCCTTATAGCATCAATAATAAAACAAATATATCTTTTTTATTTTACACATAGCAGCCCACACATATTGGTTAGATTTGGAGTTAGGACTTTTCTGTCTGCTGTCACTGGTGTGTGTCCATCTGTGTCTGGTTAGGGGTGTCTCTGAAGGCTACAGTAGGCTGAGGTGAGAGATATCTGATGAAGAAGGTCAAAGCTAGTTATGTGACGAGTGGGGCTGCTGCACAAAGAGATGTTTTTACTGCAGATTTATGATGTAAAAGCACTTGAGCTGAGGAAGCGATGGAAGATGATCCAGGTGTGAGTCAAACAGTCTAATAAGTGGCGGTGTGCAGACATGAAGGGTCTATTTATAATGAATTGTACAACTCACTGCCTCCTCTTTAAAGTCACACACACACAAGTTCTTCACTGCCTGATTATCCAGCCAAAATATGAAAAATGAGTATGCCTAAAAAGTTTTTCATGAAAAAAGAAACACCAAAAAAAGGTTAAAACTATCAAATCTCTTATTTTCCGGACCTCGATATTTGCTTAAATGTATCACACTTTCAGCTTTCCTGTTTTTCTTTTTCTTGCTTTTTAATGAATGCCTCTTCTCGCCGCTGATGCAGCGTGTCATGTAGAGTTAGGTGGTCCAGGGTTGAGAAGGAAATCCTCTAGGCCGAGTTGAGTCGCCGCTCAACAGTTTGCCCATTGTTCACTGTCTCGGGTGCCCCTTAAATAAAATAAAAAAAGCGAAGAACCCATCAGACAGGGACTCAGTAAAACTCACAGCGTGTCACAGAGAGGAGAAAGAAACGGAAAGGTATATATACTTTGTATATTAGAAGAAAATGAAAACAAAAGATATTTTTAATCCACCATTAAAAAGTCTGTACTAATAACTTTTTGTTGTGAAACTAATAGCTGCTGTTTTTCTGTATCTATTTTAATAGATATATTTGGAATTGGAAGAAAAGGTGCAATAAGCACAATGAATTTAGTAGATGTTTTTTGTAAGAGAATATTGAGACTGTTCTTCATTACATGACACTGGGAGTCTAATCAGCTGACATTTGCTGTTTTCTTTATTTTTTTATTTGGCTATAGGTTTTGCTAGCCTGCACTTTGCTACTTAAAAAAAACAGCAGAGTGCTTTGTTAGCCTCTCACTTTGCCTTCTGTACTTTGACACAGCATTACCTTAACAACAGCAATCAGCACCCCATTAGTTTCCTTGCCATGATTTTCCCAACACCTGTCCATGCTTGAAACAGGTGAAGGAAGATAAATGTGGAATAACTATGTTCCAAACATTCAGGAACTTTCTCTACTGTTATATAAAACAAGGGGTGCCCAAGTTCAGTCCTCAAGAGCGACTACCCTGCAATCTTTAGATGCATCCCGTCTCATTACATTCCTGAATCAAATGAATGACTCGTTATCAGGTTTCTGCAGAGCTGAGTGACATGCCGAAGGAGGGAAGTCAGGCATTTGATTCAGGAGTTCTGGACAAGGGATTCATGTAAGAGTTGCAGGTTAGTAGCTCTATCCTGTACTGGAGTTGGGTAAAAGGTCTAGGAATGAAAGTGTTGTGACAGAATATTTTAGTGGTTTTGAAATCATAACTTTTCAAGATTGCTGAATCTCGACTGTTCAAAGTGGTTAACTGAGTTGGTGACGTACCTTATCACTGTTGAGCAGTAAATTGAAACTATTCCATCCATCCACTGCCGATGCCTCCTTGCTTATCCCTGCAGAGTTGTGGAAGGTTATGAGCTGTATCTTAAGCACCCATTAGGTGACAACCTCTTATTTTCTGCGAAGACCGTGAACCTTTATTGTTGAGTTGCTTTTTGCGCCACCTTTTAAAAGTTGCATAGTGGGCGATAGAGCTTCACTCTTCAGTTCCACAAATTAACGTTCTGCGCCTGTGCAGCTTCAAAACGGTGCTGCAACCCTTCGGTTGTCTGTGCAAGCGAAAAGGTCCGTGCTGAAAGTTTTGGTCCACCGTTACACCCCTAATAAATGCTCCATATGAACAAGAATGTTTACAGTCAAACACGAGCCTCTGTAACTCAAGCTCTCTGTAATTGTAACCAGCAGCTATATAAACGTACATAAATCAGAAGCAGAGTTCTGTCTGCTTCGTATTTATTCACTTTTTTGTTAAACAGTCATGATGAGTGGTCGTCAGCTACCTCCTAACTGCTAACAATGTCTGTTTGACTGTTATTTGGACTGAAAGCACTCTAAAAAAAAACATCCGCCAGCTTTTAACTGTTATGAAACTGTTGAATTGGTGCAAGCTGGTATTTATTCTTTTTTTTCTTAAAGTAGGATATTGATAAAGCTTTTTATGCAACTAATCCCACTAATGAGCACAACCTTTTTTTTTTTTTTTACTAATTAAAGTTTGTGAGAAAAAATCAGAAATGGCAACAAGTACAAAGGAAAAAAACATGGAAAAGCTGCTAACCAGGTGAGAAGTAAAAGAAATACTCTTTAAGTGGCCTCGCTGGGTCACTGAGTGACCAGCAAACATCTCAGTGACCCTGGTTTGTCAAGCACTAAACAACACAAAGTGTCTTTTTTTGCAGCACAAACACGTGCACACACACACACTCAGAGCTAGACACCCGAGGGGGAATGTTCTCTCGTGGCGGTGGTGCTAGTAATTGAATCAAGCCAAGAACCGAACTTTGCTCAACTCCTCGCCTCCAACCCCACACTCACAACCCCTTGTTTCGTTTCTTGGACTGCCCTCCCCGCCCCTGCCTTAAAAAGGTAAGCCTTGTGGCTGATGGAAAGCAGATGTGGACTGAGCCCTGCACGGTAAAGGTGCAGAGTCAGGCCCCCACATCCACCCACGGCCAGGAATATATCTTCATTGGGAAGGAGAGGGGTGTCCACTTACATCTGCTACAGCTCATCAAATCACACTCATCTGTGCGCAAAGGAGAGTAAAAGGGTTAACGTTAACGAGTGCGTGTGTGTGTCGATACGTGTATGTGTGTGGACCCCTGGGATGTGACTGACACCCATCCCTATCACTATACCCTGACAGCTCTGTACGCCTGGCTCCAATATCCTCCCGCTGTTTCTGCGGAAACACCATCCCATGCAACCGTTGCATCGTGATACTTGTTAGTGTTCGTTTGCCGGTGTGCGGGCGCATGTGTGTGTGTGTGGGGTGTGTGTGTGTGAATCATTACCTATGTTTGAGCAGTAACATATAACAACGCAGACAAATATCTGCCAGTTTTCGTGCAAAAACAGGAAATTAAAAACTGAAACATGCCTTGTAAATGTGCCTCCAAATTGAAAGATAAAACTTGAACGAGTTAATTTGCTGAAAAGCACATAAAATGAGGAAAGAAAATAAATAAATAAATATAAGCTGTAATCAAAGATTGGTATAAAGTGGAAGTACCTGAATCACACTCTCAAATATTCATAGGGATTTGTATCTTATAAGGAAACTAGTAAGTTGAAAGCACACTTTCTGCAACCAATTAAAAATAACATCCCCTTCTCTGCACCACATGCGGGCACCCAACAGCACTTTGTCCTAATTATGCTTTTTACCAGGCATTTTCTATTTTAGATTGACATAGTATACATGTATAATTATGGTCTAAAACACTATATGTTAAATTTAAATCTGGCTTGTCTTGTGAAAACCAAGATCTTACTGAGCTGTAATTCTCTCCAGCTGTGGCATAAAACTTGTGGAGGGGTTTGAAGATCTGGTGCAACAACTAAAATAGTTTTTGATACTTTTCTCTTTGTAGTGTTATATACGGTTTCTAATGTAATGGTTGCCTCATTACATAAATGAAGCAGCCAGAGTAATAAACCTTTCAGAACGAGAGAGGTGCAAAAATTGTTTGAAAATGGACATGTTTATGGTGCAGATATGCAAAACACTCACAGTGTTTAGTTAAATCTCAAATTTATTTGCCGTTCTCTTCACAAACTAACGATCGGACAGGTTTTTCTTAATAATGACTTATTTAATAAAATAACTAGATTTCCACATAGTGGTGAAACAAGCTCTAGTGGAAGAAAAAATCAGCACTTGAGCTGGTGAAATAAAGATGAGCTTTTACTGTGAGCTCTCAGATTTAAGGAGTGAAGCTCAAGTTTGTCACAGTGACTATTCCCAACACTTTTAATTTGAAGCAAAACAGGAAGTTATTCTTGACTTGAGGAAGTGACAAATCAATACGTAAGAAGGAGCTTATTTGGCAGCATTTTGCTTTCCAGGTAGAAGATTCAAGCACAAGTGACACAATACAAACAGTAGTCTAAGTTAAATGTACTCTTGCAAAACTAATAGTTCTCCAGTGAAACAATAAGAGTTGTTTTACTCTCTTAGTCCAGTTTTCATTTCCCCTCATCTATAGCTATAGTGATTCAGCAGAGACAACTCAATCTCGGGTACTTTCACTTTCTCCAACCTTCCTTCCGTCGTCTCTTTTCCCTCAAGAAATGTCTTACTTGCTGTAGGTATAAACAGAAGAGAGCAGAGCACACTGCTGACTGTCAAGCTCATCAGTTTATTAAGAATGAGAGAGTGATTCATTTTGTCGTGAAGAAGAGCAAAGCTGTTAGTTTTGCTGCATTAAAGACACATTCCTTTTGGGTCAGCAGTGTTTGATTAAATTATATTTTTGAAACATCTCAAAGTGTTGCTGTTTGATTTTTGGGGTCAGGGTAACTTATTAATAAAGTTGATTAGCTAAATGGTCTCCCTAGGCAGTGTTTGAATGTAGATTAGTTTTATAAATGTAGGAAAAAAACTAAGATAAAATCAAAAACCTTGTGGTCAATTTCACACCACCAATTTTATAACACTCTGTCCTGCTGATAAAGAGTTTTAGCAGCTTCCAATTTCTTTTAGAAATCCTCTAAATTAAAACAAAATGACTTGAGGGGGGAGGATATATAATTTTCAGCAAAAAGAAAAATCAGTTTGCCAAGCTGTCTCTGTCACTTAAACTGTACAAATGTATCAAACTTCTCCCCAGGTCTGATGTATTTATACATGCAAAAACACAACTGCTCTGTGTTGCTTTGCTTTGAGGTTAAACAGTATTTGGCTGTTGTTTTGAAACAAACTCATTTCAGAATTGATCAAGTGATTTATCTACAGCATCCAATTAGTGCTTAGTATGATTTGCATTAACAGTTTAATCAGCGCTACTAACAGTAAAGTTGTCCAAAACAACGTTGCTGTGATTAGTTTAAAGTGAGTTAAGTCCATGTTTAGAAGTAGCATGAGCTGCCAACAACAAAAATGGTCTATCTTAAAGGTCCTTGAATCGTTTCTACTTCTCATATCCTCAGACTTCATTTTTTAGCTCCTCAATTGTAGTAAAAATGTTTGATTCTTCTTTACTCAGTTATCATTTCCTTCAAAAATGCAAGAACTTATGTTTTATTAATCTTACAGTGTTTGCGATTATTTCCCTCTTTTGAAATAGAATACTAATTCTCACTATATTAAAGAACACCACACCAACAAATAGTGAATCAAGATTTGTAGTTAAATTATCTTCCATCAAAACGTCAGCACATAAAAACCATTTGTTATTGGGAGATAAGGTTATAGTTACTTATCACACATGTCTGATTTTTAAAAATGTTTAGCCATTAAGCTGAAGACAAACTATTTATCCAACACAGTTCAAAAGCTTCTCAGTCGAAGAATTGTTGGAGAAAAAAACAACAAAGCGTCCTTAATTAGTCATGAAAGGCACAGAGACAAAACTTGATGACAGAACAAAAAAGACTTCGAGATAAAATACAGATGAAGCAACAGATGAAGAGTCAAGATAGTGGACAAGCATGAGAAAGACAGGGAGGAAAATCCCAGCCTGAGCCAAAGAGGAAAGAATGAGAGCCAAAAACAAGGAAGGAAGGAAACGAGGAGATGCAGAGGCAGCGCAAGAGGAGACGTCCCCAGGGGGAGATGGGTAGGGCGAGTAAGCGAGTAAGTAGCCCACTGACAGACAGACTGCACCGGAGATGATTGGGGAAATTCCCTCTGTGCACACATTCAATAAAATCAACCAGCTGCACTCTGTTTTTCCTCTGTCAATCTGTGTTTGCTTGTGTATATGCAGACAGTGTAACTGAGACAGTCAGATAGGTGTATTCACTTTATGCAGTGCATTCTACCTCAAACACTCCCCGTCTTTGTACTATCATGCAAAATCAGCTATATGGACTCTCTGTTGGGACACACACACATACGAATGGCCCCAAATTTATTCAAATTCATAGTCCTCCAACATTGTCAGATGGCCAGGAGCTCTTCTAACTTGGATGTGTTTGGGCTGAATTTTCCTACATTATTTTTGTCTTAATATCATTCTGTATCCGATGTCTTTTATAAACATGTGGTTTTAATGTCTCAAACCCTTCCCTCTACTCACTGCTGTCTTTTGCAGATGAAGCAGAGTGCAACAGAATTTGCATCACGGTTTGTGCAAAACCAAACTGTGAATCAACACTGAATAAAAGAAAAGCTGAACGTTTTTTCTCACGTTAAAAAAAAGTAAAAAGTTGACTTTTTCTGGGGAGACTTGAACATTCTGTGTTGAATGCAAAAAATAAATAAAATAAAATAACATATTTCTTTTGACTAGAAGTAATATGGAGGTTTTAGAATGTGTCTATCAGAGTCCAGTTTAAATCTGATAGAGAGGGAGAAAGATTAGGGTGATTGACAGGAGGTCTTCCATCCTCAGCAATTTGGAGCTCCTCATCGAAGATAAATTGTCAAAAATATAAGTGGAAACAAGAAAAAAGCTGGTCAGCGATTATAAGAAAATGTTGCCAATTAAAATTTGTAATTCATTTATAAGAAAATGAAAGCAGATTTTCTTCTGTTTCTTTTTTTTTTTAGTTTTTACCAAAACTATCCATAGATTTTAAATGGATTCTTTTTATTTAGATCAATTTTGACGAATTCAGACTAAACTGGATTGAATTGAAATTGGACCTGATTGTCTTGTTGAATAAATTGAACTGAATTTAAATTAAATAGGAATATGCTACTATTAAATGAATATATTTTACTTTAACTGAACTGAATGTAATTAAACTGAACTGATTCAGAAGAAGAAAGTTTATGAGATCTAAAAGAATTTGATAGCAAAATTACTTTTTCTATTCAGATGTAGAATAAGTTTCCATATTTGTATAAAAGGCTATTCTTATGGTATATTTTCTGTCTTAATTAACTGTTTTAGGACCTTAATATTTAATAATAATACAGAAAGTGAGTACAAGCATTCTGCTCAGAGAAAATAGCTGTGAAATGATGCATTAATTGGCTGATTGCACTTCTTGGCCTTCAATATTAGTTTCTACAATCCCTAATTTCAACTTTACGAAGAGCAAGAGACATCTCACGCAAACAGAAATCTTTACCTCTTGTTGAGAACTCCTTCAGATGCCTTACAGCCACACTTCTTATGTTTCACTAGCAGTGAAAGATGAACTTTTGACGTTAAGAGCTGGTAAAAGAGGACAATCTTAAAGTGGACACATAAGTGGGGACGACAACCAGAGGAAGAGAGAGGATGGAGATAGAAAAGATCCATGGTCTAATCTGACAGCCTCCCACAGCGTAGGGCTAAATATGACACCTCTTCACCCCAGCGCTGTTTTACAAGGAAAAAAATAAGACGCAGAGGAAAGGAGAAAGAGACAGAATACTTGGTAGTGACCCGCCTCGACCCTGCCAGCTCTTCCTGACCTCCGTTGTAGCCCCATGCCGCTTAATTCTCCCTAATTACATTCCTCACTGACAGAAACTTGGCCCGCGACCACCCTCACGAAAGGCCCAGGTAGCGAATCCCTGCATACGGCATGACTGAAGGACTCATGCAGTGTCAAAGGTAGACGGGGCGAGGGAGAAAGACGGGCAGCTTGTGACGATAAATTAATTTATGCAAGCAGAGGGGAAAATGCGTACGCGACACAGATTCAAGTTTCGGTGGCTATGCCGCGTATGTGGCCCACCCTTACATTCACTGGTTTACCCAGTGAGCTGTGCAGGGCACTGTTATGACAGGCAGTGATGGATGGTGTTTAATGCCGGACTCAGCAGTAAGTGGCGAAGGGGTTGGGGTGGGGTCTGCAGCTCACTCCCGTTTTACAGACTTCAGCATGGGTGTACCGCTCAGCGTTGATGCTCAGCAAAAGCGACAGTAAATTTTCTAGTGATTAAAAGGCAGAGTAAATAAACAAAATGTAAAAGTTTCTGTCCAAATGGAGAGAGAAAAAAAAGGTGTAAACTGTGATTCAGAAAATGTACTGGGCTGAAAGAGTTGAAGACATTATTGGAAAGTGATTCTATCTGGCTTTTTTGTTTTTTTAGGTGTTGTGTTTTGCGGGCCAGTGTGTGCTTCAGCTGCATCGGATAGGGTTACAGGAGTTTGCCAGCATTTGTCTTTACATTGTAATTAAGGGATTTTTCATCCTCATGGCCTCAAAATGACAAACCTCTCCTGCTTGGAGAGGTAGAGATTTAATATGAAATCCATTTGCAAACAGAAAAGTAATGCATCACTGTACTTATTGTTTCTTCGATCAAAGCTTCTTGTTTAAAAGAAATATATGTATGTTCCAGGCACACAGTGCAATTCTACAGCACAATTAAGTAACTATGTTAGTTTCAGTTGTTATAAAAATGCTACATATATCAAATATGACTCAAAATGAACATGACGTTGTACTTTATCTTGAAATTGGGGCTCTGTGGCTCTAAAATCTCCTGGTCTTTCTGAAACTCTGCTTTCAGGAAGTCATGATTACAGCACTTCTCTTTTAACTCTTTAACTTTGAAGTAGCTCTTATAATGAGGTCAGGTAAGTTCCACAAGGGGTTTGCTAATTACTGCTGGCTAGTCTGAAGGAGCTGAGTGGGGGAGTCTCAGAGGAGGGCTGCTTTGTGAGACAGAAGTTTAGAAACTGCAGCTCCGAGGAGGAGCTGTGTCTTTAAGGCAGGGCTACGTCCACCCAGGCATTTTGGTTGCCACGGGAGATTAAAGGATTTCTGAAACATGAAAGAATCAAGGCAACACTCCAGATATGTTTTTGATAAAGGAATAACACTATAACATGATGTGAAGCTAAAAAAAAGTCAATTTTACACAATGGCTCTTTAAATATTTGTTTATCATCGAAACCTAGTGTTGCATGAACTTGTATGCAGCAGCTGCAATAAACTGTAACACTAGTAAGCTGCTTCACTTTTCACTTACTGGGCCACACAAATTTATCTCAGACCATTAACCAAAGTTCAAATGTCACTTCTGAAAGAGTGAATTGTCGCGGAAAACCTGTGCATACCTCTGGCAATTTCGAAGGCTCAACCCAATACGACAGAGCCGGCCCTGCATTTGATATTCCATAAACATAATGGTCTCATGTGACTACGTGTAGATAAATACCACCGACCCAGCCTGAGGGAGAGAAAAGAGGGGGACGTTCCTCCTTTTTTTATATCACATAATACAGCTCTTGTGTTCCCACAGAACACAAGGGGGCCTTCTCTTGGCCCCCTCTGCTAAATCCCTCAGCTATCTTTCAAACAGTGATAGTTACGGAAATTAGCGGCGCAGAAATCCATAAGCATCCATCATCGGAGGGCTTATTAGTGTCTTTGTGAGGTTATGAGGGGAGGACAGAAGGCCCAGAGTGCCGCGGGGGCTCGGCAGGGACACTACCTTGACGCAACGCGCAGACACACATCCAAATGAACACGGTCATGCAAACAGACAGACAATTATCTCGATAAATAGAATAACACACACGTATGCAGATATACCAATAAAAGCACAAGTCTTGATATTAAGAATTTGAATTTTGAGTCTGATACACAATTTTTTAAGATGTCTAACTAAGCTGACTCCAGACGATAAAAAAGTAAAGTTTGTTTAGTGATTCCATAGATTACAAGTGAAACTTCATCATTGCTAATAAAACAGAAAAGAGCTTAAAAGAGTTAATCACATAAGTTTTAAGTATGTGCTTGAAAACTTACCAGTTTTGTTCTGGATGCTGAGCTTATCTCGGTAGCCCTTCATGCTAACACATGTTGCCACAACAACGTGTTAGCATGGTTAAGACAGTAACTGATAATGTGTTTCCTGAAATACACCCAGCTATGGCCTTCAGTAAATCTGAGTTTTGCTCCAGCAGACATTTTTACACAGAGCAGTTTGGTGAAGTGCTAGACGAAGGTTAGTTACTCTTTGTTTTCTTAAGATGTTGATAATTTGTCTAGCAACATAACTATAACCATTTGCGGAGTAAGCTTCCAGAGAACGTTTTTTTTTAATTATTATTATTATTTCTAAATCTTAGCAATGGGTTTTTGAAGGTGATTAAAACTTAAGTAAATAGAGTCTTTCACATGGCACAGACGAGGAGCAGTGGCAGCCAAGATGGCCTCTCTCTCACTGTAAACGTCATTATAAATGGTGTAAAACACTTCAGTTGTTAGGAAGAATGTGCAAATTTGTTAGATGAACAGCAATAAAAAAGTACACAGTTTATAATAAGGCTTAGAAAGCCATGCACATGAAATTAAGTTGTAAGTTTTAATAGCTGGGTAGATCTTTTGTGCTATGGTTTGCTGGCAGTGCAGCTGATTCAAAGTCACAGACAGTACCGAGTTTCCTCATGGAGTCTAATACCAGCCATTTGAAAAGGCCTGGAGTGGACGCCGAGCAGATTCTTTGGATTGGAAGATCTCAAGTTAATAGGATATTACTTAGCCAAATACTTCATCCTTCCCCTCTTTAAATGCACAAAAGACAGTAAAAATTTAACTATTCGTTATTTGTGAGTTGTTTTTTCTCATGCAATCTTCTACAGTACGCTGAATGTCTCATTCACAGAATTGTACATCTTTAAATTGTACACATGGCTGTTAAAAGTTCTGGTTTTGGGGATGTAAAAATTACACAAAAAAAATCTAGTAAATCCAGGCACAACTTTAATTAGTACTGTACTCATTTTAGGAAGTGGATACTTATACAACGAGGTTATTGTTTTTCAGTAGAATTGCAGAGGACACATGGCACACACAAAGCATAAAACATAGCTTATTATTATATTGCTACATGTGAAAAGTGCAATTTTAAAGTATGGTGTGCATTCTTTTGCAAGCCACTGAGTAGTAATAGACATTGTCCAATAATAGCACCAACTTTGTTTTCTCAAGTCAACTCAAGTTTACATAAAGGAGCAGAAGACAATTTGAGTTAAGGTACTGTCGAACAAAACGCTGGTGAATAAGAAATTTGTGAAATGGCCACAAACCTAAATCACAAATTAGATATTTGCCTCCTTCCCTGAAGTTATTTTCTAAATGTATTTATGTTTTTGACAACGAAAATATACTTTACACTGATGTTGTTCGAGAAAAATTTGCTTTCTTGTATTTTTTTGCAGTATTTTATGTACATCAGTGCGTTTTCATGAAATCCTACTGATGCTTAGGGATAATGAGAAACAATAGAAAAACTTTATGTATACATTCTGAAGAAAATATATCTCAAAAAGATAAACACGTCAAAAGACAAATAATGCTGATTACTTTTCAAAATTGCTGAGCACACACACAGGCAGAAATGCTCAAAGATTCACAAGCCAAGCAGTATTTCCATGCAATAGAACTCCAGTAGCCCCCTTTTAATCTCATTTTACTTTAGTTTAAGCTGCAAGAACGAGTATTTGCCCCTGTGTGTGGGGGTGTGTGTGTGTGTGTGTTTGGGTGGTGGGGGATAATAAATAGCGGCAGACATGGACATCGATTTTGTTAATAACACGGAGAGCAGAGCAGAGGCAGTGGCAGACGTCAGCCTGAGGTCCATCCATCTATGAAACAGGACATGCCAGTAATAGGAAAACACCACACACCGTTATGGCCGGGGGCAAAGCACACAGGCAACTTATCACAACACTGAACTTTGATGCTTCATCGCGTGCAGGGGAGAAAATATATATAATTCCATTATTTCTTCACAGATGATGAGACACAGCCTGTGTGTGTCAGTGTGGGTGTTTGTTTGATATGTGGGGTGTTGAGCCAAAAAAACTAAAAATAAATGAAATCTTACCCACATATACGCATTATTTTTTTGCTGACTTGGAATTACACTAGTTTATTTATTGAATTATTACAATACGTTTTCTTGAAAGAAATGCGGGTTCTCCTGGGCGCAGGGGGCGGGCCAATTGACTACACTGTGAGTGCTTGAGCATCTGTGTGCTGAAGTGCACCGAATACGTATGTGTCACGTTCTTAAGATTATGCTTTTATGTCTATTGGAGAACATTAAGCTTTGAGGCCTCTGAGCCAACCACTGGTTCAGAAAAGTTTTTGTTTTGTGTCAGATTCGGGCCTGGCATCAGTGGAAAGACAATGAGGGGAAAGGTGATGGTCCATTACTCTAAATCCAAAAATCCACTTTTGCTGTACTCATTCAGTAGAGTGCTACTCAAACACGATTGTTAGAGGACTTTCATTTATTGACCGTTAAGAAGTCCGTAACCTTTGCATTTCTCAAAGCAACTAGCTGGTCAGTGGTAGTTTTTTTTACATTTGTGAATACTGTTTATAATTCGCATTATTGCATCATTGTTCAAAAAGTCACACAAAGAACACTCCTTTTGGATATATAAATAAACACTGTGTTTTGTTGCAGAACTTCAAATAAATCATAGATTCTTTGAACATCTCTACTCTTAGATCCTGTTATGTTGTCTTTTGTTCTTCTGTTTTTTGTGCAACAGACGAACTCAATTCCCAAGAATGTCTGTATGAAGCTCAGAAAATCTAGTTTGCGATCACAGAAATGGATAAAGATCAATACCTTTGGGACAGTGTCTCTCTCCATAATTCAGTCAGTACTCTGGAAAGGTTGCCAGCCTGTCACAGGACCAAACATTCACACACAAACATTCAGAAACTCCATTTAGCCTAACTTATTTGACTCTGCCAGGAGCAATTCAAGCACAGTCAGAACATGACAACTCCTTTTTACTAAGATCCTAAAATCTGTGTTGGGATTCACTGCAAGCAAGGTACATTAATCCTTTTGAAATCCTTTTTTTTTAAAAAAAGCAGTCTTTCCTGAAGCAGTGTTTGATATAAATCCATTCTCCTTAGATACTTGCATTCTTACGTCCCATAAAAATTGAGTGTCTTCGTGTGCTTGATGTCGTGCGTGGGGAGTCAGTAACATTTTCCATAAAAGCACTGAATCACTTTCTCCTTCACTTAAGCAGTCTCCTGCCTATATACCTTCCTGCAAATAAACCAATAAAAAGTTTTGATTTAAGCCAAATCCCCCAGAAGAACTGAGTGCGTCTTTGTGGGGGTGTGCAGATACACGTAAGTGTGTTTCAGAAGGCAAGAAATCAAGAGTGAGGAAAGTGAGGGAGGAGGTCAGGGGGGCTGAGAAGCAGTAGGGGTAAAGGGATCTGTGAATGGTGTGAAAAGTATTAAGTGCCAGCAATAATTGGAAGAGGGCCTAGAGAATCCAAATGTAATCTTACAGCAGGAACTCTTGTAATACATTGGTTCTGGAGACAAGCCCAGAAGAGGCATACATGCACAGGCACACCACTACATACACACACACATAGTGGTGTCTAAAACAAGGGAAGAAGCTATGCCAGACGCTGACAGTGCTTTCATTTGCTAAGCTCTAATCCAGCAAATGTCTCCTGTTATCCTTCTTTTGGCCTTCCAGCAGAATTTTCCACATTCTAGAGAAACGTCTTACTTCAGGCTGTTTGATGCCTTGCATTACTTTGCCACCACTAAAGAGATGTGACACGTCAACCGTTTTACTAGTTAACAATCAGCAATAACTAATCAAAGTAAAGCTAGTGTTTTATTCATAATTTTTTTTTCTATTTACATGTGAAACAATTGTCAGAATAATTGCTATCTCTGCCGAAGAAGGAAGAAGGATGTCCCGCGGGCACGTCTAGCAGGTGCCAGCAGTAACTTGTCAATAGCTGTTACAAGGAAACTGGTGGTTGGCCTGAGCATTCCGGCGGCAAGCCTACCTCAGGTCTCTTGGCTCATGCCACAGAAATGCCAGCTGTAACTCCTTTGCTCCGCACAGACACACACAGCTGTTTGCTTTCTTGCTCCACCAAAAATATATTTTTAGCCATCGCTGTTTTCAAAACCTCACCGAGCGCCCTCTTTTTTCTTTTCTTTGTCCCGATGGTTGAGGGTTAAAGGTTTTTATTTTAGGAGAGCTTTTATTCCAAAAGCTCTCCTAAAGCAGGTACGGCTGCTGCTCTGCGGCCTCTGCTGCCATGGCGGCAGGGGAAGAACTTCCTAAACATGACCCATTTTCTCTTTCTCTCTCTCTCTCTATAGTTTCTGGAAACTTCTCACTGAGAAAGCAAATTTGTGGTGTGTTAGGTGTCCTTATTTAAATCCTTTTCCCCTCTGCTTGGAAGTGCTGTTAAAACATTTCCACGCTTGCTATACTGCACGCAGTCAATGAGTGACACACCTAAGCAAAGATGGTGGGGATTTCCTCTGTTTTGAGTCTGTTTTCGTGTGCACATTTGTGCAAATATGCACACACATGTAGTGCAGAGCGCCGGCCGCTCCTGCTAGGCCTGCTTTGTGTCACCATAATTCCTCCAAATGAGTAGGCGGAATGAGTCTCCCCTACTTTACGGCGCACATTTGCAGGCCCCATATCAGATGCTTCGGTCTCTGCACACCAGTCACAAGCACTTCATTTTAATACTTACCCCACTAAGCAGAGCCCAGGCCCGGCCTCGCTTTGGTTTCCATGTCAGAGTGCCGTTTGCCACAGTAGGAGTGACCCGCCTCTTGTTCAACCTGCAAATGTTTCTTGACTTACTTTGCGGTTTTCCCGAGAAAAACAGAATCGCAGCATAACAACAGAGTGAAGTTTACATGTCGTCTCCCCCCGTCTGCTGTGCTGCTTCCTGACAATAGTTTTTTCCTGAGTGTGTGGAATTCCTCCCCCTCCTCTGCATGAACCCCCTTTCCCATTTTTGCAAGCGCTACACTAAATCTCCCCAAACACCTGCCGTTTATTTTTCCTTCGTTGTTGCTTTCGCTTCTCTTCACCTCTTTTCCACCTCTGAACTCATGAACAAGGTGTCATGGGAGATGGAGGGAAAACATCTCCCATGTTTTCCCTCCATCTCCCATGACACCTTGTTCCTCTTCCTTGTCTGTGCTTGTATGTTTATCTGAGAGATGGCTTTATCTGGCTTCTTCTGACAGACACGCAGACCTTGTGATTTAATCTAAGATAAGCACCCCGGTTTGCACATTGCATATGTGTTAGGCAGAAGAAACCTGTAAGAAAATAATCACACCAAGAGAATAGTGCTTTTTACAGCAACTTAAGATTCTGCCACCATGTCCTAGAGATGTGAAAATGTGCTAAAACTGCAGAGAGATGGTAGACTCTCTCAACAGGACAACTATTAGTCGTGCACTCCACAGATCTGGTCTTCACAGAAAAAATTATTTAGACATTCAGTAAAACAGAAGATGATGGGAACGCTATCCCGTTACTAAAAAATACTAGAGGAAAACTAACACTTCACAGCGCCTTGATCTTGATCGTGGGTGGTGTTTGCACCATCATGTGGTGGAGATGCTTTTCTTCAGCTATCAACAGGAAAACAGAACAGAGCTGAAGAAAAGATGAAGGGAGCTAATTACAGGGCAGTCCCGGAAGAAAACCCGTTGGAGGTTGCAAACGACTTAAAACCGGGGTGGAGATTCACCTCTCTTAAGGACGATGATCCTGAGCATACAACCAGAGCTGGAATACAATAGTTTAGATCAAAGTCTGTTTCGTGTTGCATTGACCCAGACAGAGCCAGACTCACTCACTCCAACTGAGCTTGAGCTATTTTAGAAAGAACAATGGGCAAAAGTTTCAGTCTCCCAATGTGAAAGGCTGGAGGCAAACACCCAAAGAGACAAAAGGTGGATCAAAAAATGATCAACTCTGTAGAGCTAAATGATTGTCAAAGTTTTCATGATTCCACTTTAGAACTAAAAGCATTTTGTTGCTCTATCACTTAAAAAAAAATAAACAAACAAAAAAAACACTCCACTAAACAATTTCAGCCAAAGTGTTCTGACTGAATGTTAAAAGGTATGATTATTTTTGCAAGGCACTGTCCTGGCCATCGCCTTCTTTAACATTAACATCCATCTTTTCCGACTTAGCACTTCTCTCTGCACAGTAGAGGATGGTAGCTTACAGCACAGGAAATTTCCGGTCAGCTTCATATGGCTGAGCTGGTGCATGGCATACGTCACGGCCAAACATTATTGATTGGGTCAAATTTAAAACTTCAACAGCCAACGCTTCCAGGAAGCAATATTTTGTCAATAACCGAGAGTCCAGATCCTCAGGATGAAGCAAATGGCGTAGAACAAGAGGCTGGTTTTTACCAGGCTAGCAATGCACTGTATTTTATAGACACACAAGCTGTAAGCTGATAGCAGTGACCATCAAGCTCCCTTACATGTTCTGCAGTTTCAGTAGGTGGCTACTGAAAGTGGTTGATTGGAGGAAGAGGTAAAACTCACATCGTAAAGTAAACAGCTGTACCTTCAGATGTGAGGACATCCTAAACTGAATTTAGGGTTTTGCATAAACCCTATAGCTGGTGCTAAGATGAAGGACAGATCGTGTAGTGACATTGGGGGGGTGAAAGGGGGCATCTCAAGGGAGAAGATCGAACTTCACGTGTGTGCACACGCACACAGACTACCTGAAGGGGAACAATTCACATCTGTGGGCCGTGAACAAGGAGGGAAAGAGGGGGTGAGGCAGACAGACAGAGTAAGAAAGCTGAGCTGGTGGACCACACAGATAAAAGAGTGTGCTCTGTTCTTTTTCCCCTTCAAGGAACCTGAAGGAGGAAACTCCACCTTCGGGATTAAGGCTTGTGTTTCCCTTATTTGCCATGGCTGTCTCAGACAATAAATGTCTGTTCAGCTCATCTTTTATAATTGTTTCTGTCCCATTCCTTGATGGTCCTGTACTCTGATATCCCAACTTAAAAAAACCCTTAAGATAAAAGTTCCTCCATTTCTTTGTGTAAAATTGACTTTTACACAATAATACAAACATTTTGTGATTGCAATATCCTTATGGCTTATTGTAATGACAATATTTGTTGTGATTGACACATATTTTTTTTTCCATTTCCTCTCTCTTTACCGTCTTCATTTTATACCCAAGATTCTGAGTTTCAGGATTTTAGTCACTAGATTCTAGATAATTTAATTCTGCAGGTTAATTTGAATCATTAAAATGTCACAATATCGTCAACATTAGAGTGAGTGTTCTTGAGTCAATAAAACAGATAAACGGCAATATGATGCTGCAGGAGGGCATGCCCCGGTCAACCTGCTGGTGGAATTATCAAATTTGCTGTGCGCTGCCCCTGAACCACCCCACACAACCACAAGAAAGGCCAGGAGGAGGCGAAAGGTCTACACAAGCATGAACACACACACATGCACACACAGAGTCCCCCCAGCACAAGGGGATGCTCTGCACATTCCCCCTAATTGCTTGTTTCAAGCAGAGGGTGATTGTTGAAAATTATACCCTTTTTCTTCCATGCTCCCCCCTCCACCTTATTTCTTTTTCTTTGTGTCCACAGATATGCATGTATGCTGATAGGCCACATACGCTTTGACTTGTCTTTTGTCTTCTTGTGTGTAGGCTTTGATTTTTTTTACTAGGAGTCTGGGTATTTTGTGTGTTTTTCTCTGGCATTTGAGTAACGGAACCCTAGAGAATCAAATTAGGTGATGTTTTTGGGTGAAGTTTATCCAAACGTCCATCTTTTGATGTCCCTCTTCATCCTCAACCTCGACATTCTTTTACTCTTTCAATCCACATGCTTGGCTTCCTTTCTGTGAGTGTAGGTCAGGAGATCTCACTTACTATGTGTTTATATATTTATCTAAGGCATCAGACTTGGTGCCTCTGGCCACAAGGTGGACTTTTGCATGAAAGGATGTTCTGAACCCACTACTGTAAGTACATAGCGGAAGGTTGCAGTTTTTGAACGGACAAAAACAGTGGAAAATGCAAAAAATAAATAGGATTTTCACATGGAGCAGCATGTAAAATAAATCTGCATGTTTATTGAAATCAATAAATCACCAAATCAAATTCAAACATAGGAGTGTAATCTAGTCTGCAGGGTCTCATCTTTTCATAACAAGAGCTGTCTTACAGTGTATTCAGCCTTGCCTGTCTGGTACTTTTTAGGGGCCAGGTAAATCTGTCATTTTAACCATAGAAAACTCAGTCATTAGAACGCACACGCGCACACACTGAAAGCCTTACAGCTGGAATGAATTAGGCCGTCGCTGTCTACACCAGAACGGATAACCTCCTCTGCTTGCTGTCCATGACTGGTGTACGGCAACTTTAGCCATTAATAACATATCTGTTGGCCTCTGGGCTGAAAAGTCAGACAGCCTTTAAGAGTGGGGCTTGTGTTCTGTCTAAGAGTTAGCTACTGTTGCCCTTTTAAATGAATTCTTGGTTACGTGAGTGTTCTTGTTCCCAAACAATCAAACACATACAAACGCGTGTTTGTTGAATTTCGCCGCACAGCAGAGACACGGCTCCTTGTGTCGTCCGCATTGTTAGCACAGACTCTTTTTGTTGTGAAACCTGAACTATTCCTTCACTCGGCTCCTCTCTTCTGCGTGTACGTGCGCACTTTTATCTTGGCTGTGATACAGATTCTCTCAGCAGGAGTCTGCACTCAAACGTACGCGTGTTAGCATTTGAAGTAACAGAGAGCCTATTATTCTCACGGACATGAGCACAGTTTCCAAAATGCATCTGAGAAGATACTGACAAGCATAATACCGCTCAGTGATATTGGAATGAACTGTAATATGTGCAATAACCTTAGGAGCAGTTTTACAGTGGACATGCAATAATGTGACAGCAAGCATTTAAAATGTGGATCTGCAGATGTTGAAAAGTTTGCTGTAGAAGTGTCAGCCCAGCAGCAAAGACAAACCATTCTATCATAAATAACTCAAATGTGCTATTAATGCATGCATAAATATTAAGAATTTAACATCAGTGTGACTATACATCAGAACTTCCTATTAATAAAGAATCAATGTAGAGCCAGAAGGAATGAAATTGATGAAAAGAAGAGCAGACCATTCACGCTCTAAAGTCTTTAAAGTAAAAAAACGACAAAAAAACCCGTTCCTTCCAGTCTATTCAGGAAGACCAAACTGTTTTTCTACAGATATACATTTACAGAAGTATTAAGACATGTGGCCACAAAACAACCAAAACTGCAAAGTATGAAAATAGCAAAGTGTGACAATGACAAACATCTGTGCCAACATGATTCCAGGCAAATTTACCAATTTAAAAACTACTTTTGCAAGCAGTTACTTCCAGTTTGGGCCAGTCTACTTACATTTCCAAACCATAAACTATTTCTTACCTCCAAACCAAACATTGCATATCGGCATCATATAACATAGTTAAAAATTAGGACAAAATTCAAAGCAAACAAATGTACATAAAGGCCGAGTTGCATGGAAGAATACATAGAGTATAAAATATGCAACCAAATAATATATTAGTAATGTATTAGTAAAAAATGTAAAACTGGAGGAGTGTGGACATTGCAGAGATTAAAAGTTCAAAGAGGAGGCGGGAAGAGGTAGACTGTGTTTGTTGTTGTTTTAGGTGTTATGGGATTCTGTCCGTGTGTGTGTGGGGGTGTATTTGTGAGTGTTAGCAGTTCTAATGGCTAGAGAAAGCAGCTGTTGGTCAGTCTAGTGGTGTGTGTGTGACCTGGCAGACCTAAAACATCTCCCAGAGGGTAGCATTTCAAATAGCGGGTGAGCATGGTGTCCTATGTACTTTATTGGAGTTTTATGTGACAGTTCACTACAACGTAGCGTATATTAGTAAATTGGTTCGAACCCTGGTCTGGAGTGTTTCTGTATGGGGTTTGCATGTTCTCTATGTATTTGTGTGGATTCTCTCTTCATGCAGAGAGACCCCTGGTCAGGATTTGAACCTAGGGCCTTCTTGATTCAAGGCAACAGTGCTACCAAATGCACTGTCGCCTTGTGCATTGGTAGCACAAGGCAACCAAATGCACAAGGTAACATATAGTGTCTCAGAAGAACTATATGAACGTCCCCAAAATCTAATTCTTCCTGTAATGGAAACACGTTTTAGATTGAACATAACTGTAAAGCGTACACAATATTTTTTGATGAAGATGTCATGGACCCAAGTATGTTTTTTCTTTTGTTAGCCAGAGTTACTGCCTTTAATGTGTACTTGGCTGAAACTGGGTGAAGACAGTGAGCTGTATAAATGTAATAAAAAAGAAAACAAAGGCATGTAGGAAGCTGAGAGGGAACTGGATAGCATCTGTAACAATGAGCTCATAACATTCTTCCCAAATTCAGTTTTCAGAAAAGATCTGACATCAGGCCCAAAAGTGAGGATGTTTTGCTCCACAAAAGGGCACGTTTTGTGAGCAACCGCAATGTCTTGATCATCTGTCACTCCTATTTTGATGTGATGTCATTCTCCTGATGTAACTTTATATCGTGCCTTCCAGTGCAGATTGTCTGGCAGTACAGATGATAATACCTATAAATATACTCGGCAGCAGCGGCCAAGCCCTGTCTGTCTATCTCCATCCATCTCACCATTTTGGAATGTATGACCTTAAATAGTCATATATGAGGACATTGGATAACTGAGCTGGTTTGTCTAATACAGACTGAGTTTACTGTATTGATTTTGGATTACATAGTTTGTAAAACAGATAGACAGAGAGGAAGAGACAGATATCTCTTTAAACAATCATATCTTTGAACAACTAGAGAAGACCAGATGACGACGGATTGTCTTTCAAAACTTCTGATGGGTCATCTGACACATTTGAGTAAACCAGAGTCACACCTGTGAATGTATTTGAAGGTCACACCTCAAACACATTGCTTCTTTGACATGATGGGAAAGTCAAAGAAAATCAGTCAAGATGTCAAGAAGAGAACTGTGGAGCTGTAAGTCTGGTTGATTCTGGTTCACATTTCCAGATGTGTGAAGGTTCATCCCTTTAAAAAAAAGTATACGAAAGCATAGGCATGATGGGAATGTACAACCATCATACCTCGCTGGAAGGGGACAGGTTTTGGTTTGAAATGTGAAAATTAACTTCTAAACAAAATCCAAAGACTTTGTGAAGGTGCTGGTGAGACAGTGTCATTATCCACACTGAAATGCGTCTTCCATTGGCGTGGACTTAAAGGTAACTTAGTGAGGAAGAAGTCATTATTCCAAAAGAAACACAAAAAAGTCATACTGCAGTTTGAAAATGCATAAGAGAACAATGGCTTTCACTTCTAGAAACATATCCTGTAGTCTGATGAAACTAAAGTTTCCCCATTATGACCATTGTTATGCTTAGAGGAAAGAGGGGGTGCTTGTGCACCTGGAAGACCCATCCCATCTTTGAAGTATGGAGGTGGCAGCATCATGTTATGGGGCTGTTTCAGTGCGGGAGCCTGGAGGAATCGGTCCACTTTGTAAAGTAGAGGTCATTATGAGAACAGAAACATAAAACCCTCATTAATCCTTAAAGGATGTTTCATTTGTGAAATTATGATTCCTTTAGTAGTACATCACCCTAACTATATTACATTACTGTATTATTATTACAATTATTTGTGTAGCTTTTGAAAATGGACAGGTGTGTTTTAAATACATATTAAATCACTCCTTTTCCTATTATAATCCTTCTTGCATAAGCTTCTTGTCTGCGTCTCTGGGAATATTTTGCCCATTGTTCTCTCCATTAAACATCTTCTAGCTGTCAGTGAAGTTACTAAAGAGAGAACATGAGAACGCCAGACTCTAAGGAAGTGAGCAGGAAATCTCAGAAACACTGTGAGGTTACAAATGTGCATGTGTGTGTGGGTGTGTGGGTGGGTGTGTGTGTGGGGGTGTGTGGGTGTGTGTGTGTGTGTGTGTGTGTTTGCTTGTGCTCCTTTGGCAGGTGCTTTCCTTAGGGAGTCCTTCAGACCAAAGAATGAGGATATGAATATAGGATGTGTTTTGCACCTGCAAAGATTGTGACAAAGACCACACAAACACACCCCTGCATACGCACAGGATATGGGAAGGAAATACAAAATCCAGCCACTTTATTGACTCATTTGCAAATAGGAACCAAAAAACAATTCATTCAATGAGAAACAATGACAATGGAGCTTGAACACTTTAACCCAGCTACTGCAGCCCTGCGGCTACTCTTATTCACTTTTTTTGCTTAACTTGTTGAATATATGACTGCTGCCCTATTTGCATCATCATGGTGTGAGTTTATTTTTATTTGTTTTTGGGTTACTTTGAGAAGTCTGATTGCATTATTGGAGCTTTCTAAAGCATTATGATCTTAAAGACTTACTGGCTTCCCGATTGATTGGTATCCATGGCAAAGGTTTGTAAATATCCCATTAAAATACTTTAATCTCACACACACACACAAAAGAAATCCACACAAAATAAAAATCATTCATTACAAGCAGTCGCAGCAATTAGTGGTACCCCTAGGAATTTCTATAAAACAGGTTTTCCAAGAGCATGTTTAATGCATGCTTCTACTGGCAAGCTCTTCCAAAATGGAGATTTTCAACAAACTCTGTGAACTGAATATCTAAAAACACACACAGAGGCTCAGTGTGCACGTCCCTACATCTTCATTTTTGTTCTAAAGCACAGTGATTTTTTTTCTGCCCATATTTTGGTTTGTCCTAATTCAGTTTGTGATCAACTTTAAATTTCAAGCTGAAGAACTGAATGAGAAACAGTGTCAAACAAATGGTTAGGCCTGACTTGTTCTAGTTTAGCTTTAGTTTAGTGCTGTGGCCTTCATGAATGATTCATTCAAATGAATGAATCGTTTGAGTGACCGACCGGGAGCGAATCACTTCATTAACCGATCCATTCATCTCTCAGTTCAGATGAAGTCAGAGTGGTCAGGTGGAGCTTTGATGTTCTGTAATTTACAGAATGTATGACAAAGATTCGCTCAATGAGAGATGCAGCAGAAACTGTAATGCAAATCACGACCTGATCCGTTCACGCTGTGATACAGCTCCACAGCTCCGGACACGAGTGAGTCGCATACTGCGACTCACCAACCAGGACTGACTTCCTGTTTCTTACAAGCATAAATATGTCACTCTTCAAAATGGGAAACACAGCAGAACATCCACAAGGTCTTGACAATCTTCATGTCAGCAATGTACCTTTCCTAAATCTACAATCAGAACAACCAATAAAACTGCAGGTGTCTCAAACAAGGCAGAATGTGGACCAAAGTTTACCTTGCCTCCAAGTGAGAAGGATTGTAAGAAACTGAAAAGTTTCCAAACTTTAGAAACTCTAGGTAAAGCAACTTTTTCAGTTTCAAGTTATATTATAATTAAAACATATATGCTTAAAAAAATCACTTTAGTAAAAAAAAACAAAAAAAACAAACAAATAACCTTGTTAAAATTATAAATTATTATCTATTTCAGTCCTTTTTCCTCCATACAGAGCAGCATCCGCTCTGTCCCCAGAGTGCTCCTGTCTTTTGCTTCACCAGTGTATGTTATCACAGCTGTTTAGACAGTTGGACAGTAAATAGACTAATGTAATGGCATCGGACCCTGCTCTAACACACATGCACCCTCTCAAACACATGCACACACACACCCCGGTTCTGTTGTCCTCCTCCTGGGGGAATCGTGGTGTCCATTCTCCCCCGCTGGCTGCTGCCCTGACTGCAGGGGTCGCGGGGTCTCCCTGATAAGACAGCAGGGGTTTTGTAAAGGGAAGCTTGACTTTCAGAGCACAGGAAGGAGGGATGAATAACCCGGAAGAATGGAAAAGAGTAAGGAGTTGAGGTGGATGAAACTCCAAACCACCCGCGCATCTGATAAGGCTGCACACACTGAGGTGAGCGTAAAAGAGAAGGTTAGCAGGGAAATGTCAATAAGCGCCCAGAGAGAAGAGAGACTCAAGGAAGGAGAGAACGTGAGTGAGACATGTGGAAAGAAAAAAAAAAACAGGAGGAAGAAAGACTGAATCCATCAAAGAAAGATCACATAATCAAAATCTGAGAGGCGGCGGTAAACAAAGAAAACAGAATGAATGAATTATCAATGGGGGAAAAAACACACACAAACACGCCAACACTTGAATAGGCGATCTTTGACATGACCCAAAGCTGCTGTGAAAGAGAGAAGTTCACAATCATTGGTAAAGACCAAAAAGATTTACACCCACCACGTAGCCTCCTGACTAAAATGAGTTGTTGTTTCTCCGTATTGACATATTGAGCGCTCATGACAAATGAAGTGTGGGGGACCTCAGGTAGCTCTGTGTGGAACTATTGATTTTCACTGTCCACACTAGGCTCTTGATTGATAGGGCAGTGCAGGAGTCATTAGATGTAATCTCAAACAGCATCTCAACACACACACACACACACACCCCGATATGTAGAGATAGGTTCAGGTGGGGGGGATAGGTAGCAATGCAAAAGGATGCATATTTGGGGACATTACTTACATGAATGAATATTATACGCTCACTTGTGTTAACAGATGTTAAGAAATGTGACAAATAAGAATCGGACCAAACAGTGTAGTTTTGATTAAATCAAAACTACAGTGTATGTGTCATACTACAGTGTAGTTTTGATTTAATAAAAAAAAATTAGATTAAATCTAGCTTGACCCTTGTGCTTCGCTGTCCCAAGATCAGTATTTATAGAGGTGGTGTGAACCCGGGGCCAGGCTGGAAGACTTACTTTACAGATCTCATCGTAAAATGATCAGCTTGACAGCGTAAGGAACCTGGCAGTGGGAAAACTTGACTACCTTCAGGATCGTGTTGCTGGTCAGAGTGGTTCTACAGTGAGTAAGGATGGACATGGTGTTCCCCCAAAAGATGCAAGGCCTAGGACAGGCTCAGATCTGAAGGGTAAAGGACAACGCCTTTACAGCATTTTGATACTTTTCTCAGACTGACATGATAATTTGCAAGAGGTGTAATGTAAGTCATGGTTTGATATACCTCTCGGGTTTGAGGCTATGATTCGGTTTTAAAAAATCTAAATAGCAAACAAATACAAGGATGTGAGCAAAACATTTTTTTTTTCTCCAATTAATTTAAATATTCAAACAAAAGTTTGATTTATAGAAGGTTATTTCCCTGAGCAGAAGAACATTGACAAAGTCTGTGTTTTAATGTCTTTGGCCTTAAAGTACAGATCATATCTGCATAACATAACTCTCTAAAAGTAGCACTATCATCTTCCTTTTATTTAAAGTCTTTAAGCTGGTTCAGGAGGCAAAAACTAACAACTTATTTGAAGTAGACTTCCTGTCTGAAGTCACTGTGGTTTATTTGAAGGCTATTTTGGCATAAATAACTGTAAGCAAAAATATTTGAACAGTTTATTTTTGCTGACTTGTACAAGTGTTTGGAAATTTGTTACACATCTTGTTCTCAGAATCTGTTTTACACATGCGATTTTGGAAGCCTGTGATTTTGGCACACTGCTGAATTAAAAACAACCAGATGGGTCATTGAGATTCTGGACACAACAGTTGTTTTCGCATTGCTTTTATTTTGGACAGCTGAAGAAAGTATCTTCATTTACTTTTTTTCTGTCCGTGCTGAAGCAAAGAAAATGTTCTCTTAAAATATCATAGTGCGTAATGTATACCACTTCTAACTGCACGTCCCTGTTAAAAAGGGCTTTTTTAACGATATATCTTAATTTAGGTCAGTATTTCCAATTACCTAAAATGTGTCACATATTTAGATATTTTTATACTTGCTTGAGTTTGACTTTTTACTTCTCATTGACATAAATAGTATTCACACCAGCCCTGTTTTTGTTTAGTCCCTGTTTTAGTTCTGTTTCTTTTCCGTGTCTCGACCCTGTTTTCTCAAACAACTCCTAGTCAGACGTGGCAGAAGCCAGGTTTCTTCCTGTTAAATGGGACTTTTTCCTCTCCACTGTCACTACATACATGCTCAGTGTAAGAGATTGCTGTAAAGATGAGACAATGCAAGCATCTAAAATGCCACCTAGTGCTATTGTTCACCCAATTTTGTTACAGTCCATGTAATTTTTATTACATGTTTTCTCTCGCTACAATAAAGATTACTGATTGATTATTGATATTGACTGATATGGCATTTGTTGTGAACAGGCGATATATGGATAAAAAATATTCAGCCCCACTGAATTTACAAAAAATGTCACTCATAATTTGGTCTGATTTCTTTGAAAAGAACATTTGTTGCATTGAGTTTTTTTTTTTTAGTTCAAATTTCAAATGCATTGCTCTTTGGTAAAATGGAGGAATCAATGTGCATGATACAGCTAATGTTTGCTAACTAGTCTTGTGTAGCACAGCTTCTGAAGACGTGGAAAAGAAAAAGTGAAAATAAAAGAATATAGTGGGACATAATAAGTATATATTTTTTAGAATTTCTGAAAATTGTTTTCTTTCTCTTAGCTAACACCCACACACTGCACACACACCATACAGATATGGATTATACCACAAAGAGAGAGAAGGGCAAGTTATCATATGGTTTTTTCCTCGAACAAACCTGCTTGAATATTTGCAATTCTAGGGGGCTGTTTTGACCTATGACCTGAAAAATATTAATTTTGAAAGAGGATAATTTTTTTTTTCTTTTCAAATATTTTAGGGTTTCCCCCCCTGAAAAAACAACAGTTTTAGTTATGAAGATGATGCATGGAGGGAATGAGCGGAATTAGTGGAAAGTGTTGAAAAGCAAGTAAAGTTGGAATGTTTACTTTGAGAATTACGATGAGATCTCTGACTCCCATCAAGGAGCCCATGCCTCTCCTGCACCGGGAGTCTTCTGAATGTGTCATTGTGAGTGGATGTACACACACACCCACACACACAAGCCATCACACACTCACACCAGATGTCCATTCGGCCTTCTTCTCTAATTTCATCCTATTTTGCAGTTTCTGAACATCTTTTTTTTTCCTTGGGATAGCAGTCACCAGCTGTGGGACTTCTCATTATAAACCTTCCCGTATCATTTCCCTTTTTTTTTTTATCTATACTCACAATCATTGGAAAAGTCTGTCTGATTTGATGTGCATTCCTCTGGCATATTCTGGAAACTGATATTTTCACTCACTGCTACAGACAGCATCACTCTGGACAGCTAATATATATATATAT